>OY992876.1:486320094-486515094 GCA_963921405.1 Cepaea hortensis | reverse complement strand
CTCTCGTGCTAGGAACTGCTCTGACTACCTAGTTTCCGAATGCCGCTCTTGTTCGGAACAGCTCTGACTAGGTAGTTTCCGAATGTCTGTCGTGCCTGGAACAGCTCTGATGGGCGCAACGACAAGCACATGTCCGAAAACTCGCTGAGTGGATGCCATCTGCGAACCTGTCTGGTTTGTGCGGGAATGGCCCGGGGAAAACGAAATGACCAATATATTGAAGTGAGGATTTAAAGCAGCCATGAGCAGGACGTGACGATTTCCCTCGGTGAGCCCAGATCCAGGGCGTTATGTGTCGGCCCTGCAACTATGGAAGCAACCTTGGATGGCAGAAAATGCTATGGACTGTCCCTGCCTTCCTTTGAGGGATGACCGTTGTCTTCGACCGTTCAACCTTGACCAGCATGGTTGTAGATGGCACCACAAAAGTGAGAGTCTCCCAGGTATGCTACCTGGTCAAAAAAGCACGCTAAAGTCGATGTGTTGGCCTACGGGTTTCGGCCCAAGGGCGCATAACAGACACACCGCAATGACATCTGAAAAAACACTCCGGATGAACGAAAAGAAGAAGAAGAAGAAGTACCAATATGGAAAAAGAAAGGCAATATGAGAGAATGCGAAACATGCAGAGGTATAGGGCCTACCACTCCTGAGTCATGTAGGGAAAATTACGCAAAACTATTGGAACAAAGAGCACGACCCATAGATGAACAACAGTTAAGCAAAGATGGCGGTAAACACGATAGAGAAAGCTAATCCACACGCAAAACACCAGTTGAGGGTAATCCTAATCTGTAGCAACGAGTTCAAAGAGAGCGGATATTTACAAAAATAAAAGTAAAAAAGAAAGAAAAACAAAGATAGTACAGACTGGTGAGTGTTGGGTGAGGGTCTATGCATGAATAGGAGATACAAGGCATTAGAAGCACATGGTAGTCATTGCCAGTATTTGTTTTACAGTCATGTTACTGCCTATAGTAGCTTGCAGTGTAGGGCAGGGGGTCTTGAACCTGAGGAATTAAAGTCGCCTGTCTAGTGCAGTCGTGGCAAACTGTGCAGGTTAGGATTTTCTTTTTGCCCCCGACAGAAAAAAAATTTCACGCCTTACCGAGGTTTTGAACCCAGGTTTCCCGAAGGAGAAGCTAGTGTTCTTAGCAGCCCAGAAAGCCGCTCCTCCACAATTGTCCATAATATGAAACTTCTGCAGTTGTCGCTGTGTAACTATCAAATGTCTGTGAATGCTGTTTTCATATATATATATATGTGTGTGTGTGTGTGTGTGTGTGTGTGTGTGTGCGCGCGCGCGTGCGTCAAGACATCCAAAACAGATATGTAAATGTCATTGTAATGTTCTTCATCATTGTTTTATAAACCTCTCAGTTTGAAAATATGGTACTGCAAAGAGGATTGAAAATCATTCTGTCAGCTATCCAGAATATTGATATGTACAGAGCTGGAATGTGCACCCAAGAACAGACGAGCAGGTCTGTAAGATATACTTGATGACTGATGCCATATTGTTTATATTTGGTCTTGTGGTGTGTTGCTGTCTGAACTAAACCCCAGTTCAGGCAGTCTATCTCAGATATGCCATTTGTTTTTACAGTTCCAGGGTTCCAAATGTTGCTGTTATGTAGCCGGGGGCGGGGTTGGAGTGAGCGCCCAACCTTGCATAAATACCCCAATGGCTCGTGCATTCATCACCTTTGCAGCAAAAGTCTAACTCCTGGACTTCTTGTGGCGGAACTGCTTTAAATAATAGGAGAAGGGGCGGTGGCGAGTCACTGGCACCGAGAATAGCCAGAACGCTTTAGATGTGTAAGCACGTACATTCATACGCAGGCACATGTATGCGTGTGTACACATCTAAACTCGAGTAAGACCACAGTCTGCTCTAGCAAAGGAAAGGTGCTGAAGACAAAGGCAACCAACAAGGAGACACACCGCAGAAATCAGGATGCCACGCAATCACGCCATGGAATATGTCGACTATTGCTAAATGTTATGGTGCTCGCCCTGCTTTGGACACCCAGGCAAGTGCAATGCCGGGCCCTATGCCTCTGAAAGGGTCCACCACAACTACTGGAGGTCCTTCTCAAATTTCCTTTGGAGCAACGGGGGCTTGAGAATAGAGCGCCTGGCCATACCAAACAAAGACTAAAAATAATGCACTGGAATGCGGAGGGAGTCAGCAACACAAAATATAGAACTATTAAACATCTTGGACCAAGAAAATGTAAGCGTATGTTGCTTACAAGAAACTCACGTCAACGAAAATATAGCTTTCAAAATCAGAGGCTACTAGTGTTACAGATCTGACCGAAAGGATAGGCGATAGAGTGGGATATTGACCCGTGTAAAAAATAACGTCACTGCTTCCCAAATTGAAGTTTACATGGAAGTTGTTGAATATTAGACACTTAAACTTAAGACAGGTACAGGCTACCAGTGTTACAGATCTAACCGAAAGGACAGGTAAAAGAGTGGGATATTGACCCGTGTAAAAAATAACGTCACTGCTTCCCAAATTGAAGTTTACATGGAAGTTGTTGAGTATAAGACACTTAAACTTAAGACAGGCAATACAGACTTACATCTGATCAATTATTACTATCCAAGTGATCGTCCACACGCACTGGAAACACAACCATTAAAATTTTTTTTTAAATTATTGTGTGTGGCGATTTCAACAGCCACTCATAGAGCTGGGGCTATGATCACATGGGCCAGAGAGGAGAGAGACTGGACGACTGGCAGGATGAGAATAGATTCACCTTGATTAACAAGCCGTCCGACCCATATACTTTCTACTCAAGATCATGGCACACCCTAACTACACATCTTTTCATTCCCCAGAACTGGAATGGAACATTTCACGAATTGTTAGGAAACAATTTGGTGGCAGTGACCATCGGAAAGTATTTCTAACTGTAGAGAATGAGCTTGTAAGCGAAAACAGCACCCTCTCGAGGTGGAACTACAAGAAAGCAGACTCGCAATGTACAAGCATTGCACCAGCATACAGGTTAGAAATCTGAACACTGGGAAAGTCATAAATAAAGTAGTTGACGAGTTTGGGAAACGCATACTACAGGCAGCACGAGAAACATTACCAAGAGGAGCCCGTAAACATTATAAACCCTACTGGAGTAGTGAACTGGAACAGTTGCATAAAGATGTGGAAGTGTGTAGAAAGCAAGCAGAGGCCATGCCAAGCCAAGAGCACCACAATATTTAAACAATAAATACCAGCGTGAAAAGCCAATTTTCAAAGGGCCAAGCTTCAGGCTAGACGGAAAAGCTGCAGGAGAAAACAGAGTCACTGAACATTGAAAGAGACACAGGGGAGTTGTGGAAGCTAATAAAACAACTTAACGATGAGGACGTAGGGACAAACTGAAAAATTGCACTACATAAAGACAATCAATCAGTCACGTGCCATGCCGGAAAGCGTGGGCTGTCATGACTCGCCATTTCACTCGATCACCAGAGTCGTTGATCAGCTCAGTGTTCCTGTCTCGACCATGCCATGTGCCAAGCCATCCATGTATTTTCCTCTCGGTCTGCCTGTTGGTCTGTTCCCCTCGATGTTGCCAGTTGACACCAAGTTCTCCAATTAATTTCTTCTCATAACGTGTCCTGTCCAAAAGAATTTGACTGTCTACGTCTAATTTCTCTAATCAATTTACGATTTTCATTTGTCTCCTGTAGTACTTGTCACGAAACTACAAGGTTCGCCTCGGGATACATTTCTGCCTGGTGAAATGTTAGTTGAAACATCGGGCAGCCTGGTGAAAATAAAGGGGAAAGAACCAGTAAATAACTCAACCCCGACCATAGCGATTGCTCGCACTTGAAGAAGAATCCAGAAACCGGTTGGAGGAAACTGATTTCCGCCACTACGGATTGCTCAAATCTGGCGCGCAGACGCAGTGGTACGTCCAGCACACAAAGAGTCAGTTGTAAGCTGAACTTGCAGGTAGACAAACGGCATTATGGCCCTGTGATTTGTTATGGAGAGCTGGACCACACATGTCTTGATGAGTTTTAGAGAACTTCGACATCGTGTCCTATTGAATTGGCAACGGCTCACATATCAACTGTTGGCCTGTTTGAGTGAAGGTACGTGTACAGTTTTTTTTTTTTAAAGTAATGCTGTGTCGGCGTTTCGTAACGCGAGATGGCTAGGACGCGTGTACTGACCGTCGCGAGAAAGTAGGTCAGGTGTGAACTGTTGTAGGCTTGTGTTTTAAACCTGTAATTTAAGCCTGTTGCAAACGCGTGTTTACCAGCGTTGTACTGCAAAGATATTTATTAGGTTAGCAGCGCGCGGCTTATTCACAGCCACTGTAGATCGGGCAAATCGGGTCAGGGAAATAAGACCTGTAATTTGAGTTAACACATGGCTAACTTCATTAATTCGAGCGTCGGCAAGTTCGGCGTGGCCGAACCTTACCCGTAGCGCAACCGGAATTAAATTAAGGAGTCACATCGTGTATAGCGTGTTACATATCGATGAACTCGGACGAGTAAGGCGAATAGATTGCATCGGTCAGCCGAAACCTCAGAGGTCGTTTCAAGGTCGTATCGGGAGTCGAACTTCGTGTCACGTGGTGGGGCGATCACTGGCTTTCTTCTAGGCTTTCCTCACATTTGTCTTTTAATTAGTATCCCTCGACGGAATACCAGCTTAATATATAGTGAATTCCTGAGAGGTTGACAATGGAGGAAGTGACCGTTGCAACAGGATTGTTCATATGGAACAAGACACCTTTCGAAATGCCCCGACCTGAGACCAGGGAGGGGAGAACGGGGTGTGGATTTCTGCTATAGGGGGATCACCCTGTATGTTATACTGGATCTATTGGATATTGTACCTGCGGCACGGTACGATATAATCTCTGGCGGATAACTGGAAGGGGGTTGCAGATATGATGCCCTCGGCCCTCCTTCAGGGCCAGTCTGCGTATGAGTATCACTTACTCACTAACCCTATATGTTATGTAGCAGTCTGCAGGATAGGACAACCTCTCAGCGACAGGAAACATAATTTTTGGGCCCACCTCTACTTCAGTCCGGAGAAGATGACGCCATTCAGTCAGTTACAGGTCCAGTTCATCCTTGGCAGATGCGAGCAGCTAATGAGGGAGTCGAGACCTTTATGGGAAGGATCCGCCGGCTGAGGGACCGTGGGTAAGAGTGTTTGCACTGAAGGTAAACTTGAGTCACATTACTTTCACCGAGTATATTCTCCCCCAGGTTCTACCTTCCTGAGAGCTAAGTGAAGGTCTGGTGACGGGTCCAGTGAGACAGACCAAAGCGAGAGAAGTTGTGAGCAGTTCTTGGGCACCGCAAGTATGTCCGAGTGTACCTAACCCGAGAGTCTACATCGGAGTATGCCACCAGCTACAACTCTGCCAGCGAAACGTCACGTAACCAGAACCTGACACGGTGGTTTTGATTGTTATTTGGTTAATTATCTTCCACGCAAGGCAAGTACACTTGTCAAGTCCTTGTCCAAGATGTGCAGACTATCTACAGAGCCACCACCATTTACTGAACTATTCCATCTTTACCAAGTGCTCAGCCACTCAGGCTTATGTATATGATTATACTGGAGAGTTCCTCCACCAGTGACTCATGTGACTTTAGCCAGCATGTAGGGATACAGAGAACTCTCCCCATTCCAGCAGTCTACGTGCTACCTTGCAGGGGTACATCAGTGCCAGTCTTCTTCTCTACTGTCAATCGTGCCCGTGTTTCCTCCTTTTGTTGTATCGTCCCTTGCTATATTCCTAAAGTCTTTCATTTAACTACTGATGTTGGAATCCCGCTGTTGCCATTTTGGATGTGCTTCTCCTTTCATGTTCTCAAAACCGTCGCCCCTGAATGTTGTCAAACTTTCTCTGACTATGGTAACGTAATGTAGTCTCCGTGACGTCAAATAGTAACTCTTGTATTCTTGCGCTATACGGTGACTTATTTTATTTTTCTGCCACTAATTTCTTATCCTATCTAAATCATTGACACTTGCCTCAACTGCTACGTGGCAATCAGATGATTACAGGTCCCCGGCCACACCAGATACTTTGGGACATATATATCAAATAGTGTGAGCCGGTCTTTCAGGTCATCCCAGACAAGAGGTCACAGATACCCTTGAGTCGACCCGGTCACCGTCGAGATCTGGCCGGAGGCTGGATACACGCGGTGAGCCGGTACTCGAGTTGACCTGTAGCGTGATCCTCTTGACCTGTCCCGAGGATGATACCTCTACCCTGAGACTGCTCGTGCATATTCCTGTCTTGTCTCACCTAGATATAGTGAGGCCTTTCTCGGAGTCATCATCATCATCTTCATTCATCTTGTATAATACACCATCTTGTTTACATAGTTAGATACCAGAGTTGTGTCATGTTTTCAGGACGAGGTTTGAAAGGGGCAACGTCCCTTGGTTGTTAGTGAGGGAGACAGTGATCCAAGGACTGAAAGGGGTTTTGTGGACTGAGGGCTCCTATGTCACGGGGCTAAAGACGTTGTTAGAGTGTGATAGCACGTTCCCCTCACCCCAGGGAGTGTTGTGACAGTACTTGGTCATTGGTTTTCTGTCTGTGCATGGTATTCTTTGCATTTCCCTCAGAAACCACATTTCTGCAGCCATCAGATGTTTTTCAGCTTGACTGCTCATTGTCCAAGTTTCACATCCATACAAAAGAACAGGCTCTATGTATCCCCTCAACACTCTTTTTCTCGTTTCAATTGACATCTTTTTATTGGTCAGAATGTTTTTCATCTTGCTAAAGGCTACTTTCGCCATGGCGATTCTTGTTCTAATCTCTTCAAGGCATCTCCCATCAGATGTTATGACTGTTCCGAGATAATTGTACCCATTCACTTGTTGAAGAATATTCCCATTTACTTGTATATTACATTGTGGTATTTCATTCTTCCTAGTGACGACCATAATCTGTGTCTTTTTACAGTTTAATTCTAATCCCAGTTGTTCACTGTGTGCAACAACCGCATCTACTAATTGTTGCAGATCCTGCCTGTTCATTGTCTGCAATCAATACTGTATCATCTGCATATCTAATGTTATTGATGTTTCGTCCTCCAATGCTGATTCCATTTATATCGTCTACATTTCTGAAAATATTTTCACTGTATAGGGGGGAAAAAAAGATCTGGAGACATTACACATCCCTGCCCTACACCTCTCTTAATAGGCTGATATCGTCTGACTTCATTGACATTATCAATCCTTATGGCAGCTTGTTGTTTATAATATATGTTTTTTTTTATAAGTCTAATGTTTTTCCCACCAATTTGTAGATCTGCAAGCATATCTACCGTGTTGACATATCTAACTCTATCGAAAGCCTTTGTGTAGTCAATAAAGCAAAGATGTATATCATTGTTTACTTCTATAGAACGTTCAATAACTGAACGCAGCATATACACCACATTTACTGTATCCTTTCCTTATACAAACCCACATTGTTCTTCCCCTATTTCAGGTTGTATTTTTCCCCTCACTCTTTGCATGATAGTTCATAGCAAAATCTTTGTGATGTGACTCATTATACTAATTATTCTATGTTGATCACATTAACAAGGCTCCTGATTTCTTTGGGATTGCAATAAATACAGAGTTACATAATTCAGAAGGTATATCTCCAGTATCATATAATGTGTTCAGCAGTCTGGTGACTTGATCTAGTCCAAATTCTTCTAAAGTTTTAATCATTTCTGTTGTGATGTTATCTGCACTGGGGGACTTGCCAGCTTAACCCCCATCTTCAAAATTGGCGGTCCTTCATTATTAAATCGAATATCATACTGTTCATCTCTGTTATCATCATAAAGGTTTTTCACATAGTCTGACCATACATTCTTTTATGCACTAATTTGGTATTTTGACTGTTGTGTTGTTTTTGAATAACGAATAATGTTGTGTTGTTTTTCAATTTCTAAGCAATTTTTCTCAAGCCATGCTTCTTTTGCCTCCTTACATAATATTCTGACTTGTCTGTGAATTTCTGCATATTTGGCAGGATTATTTTTGTTGAGACTTCTTGTTGCCATTAGTTGTAAAATTTCTAATGTCATCCATTTCATACGACCCACCTTCTTTAATTTTGGAATAGTTGTTTCTGCAGCCAAACTGATTGAATTCTTCAACATTTCCCATTGATTGTCCACATCCTGGAATAGGATCTCTAGATCAGACAATATATCAAATCTGTTATGTACTTCTATGTTGAATGTGTTTTGTATTTCCTTATCGTTACTCAATGTACACAAATCATATTTAGTTTTTCCTGATTTCTACTTGACTTTCTTTAACTTTATCCTCAATGTTCCTGTAAGTAATCTGTGGTCACTATAACAATCAGCACTGGGAACTGTTTTTGCTATTGTTAACGCGTTTCTAAATCTTCTGCTAATCAGAATATAGTCAATCTGGTTTCTAATCCTGTTATCAAGACTCCTCCTCCATGTCCATAATCTTCTAGGATGTTGCTTAAACCAGGTGTTTCCTACAATCATTTCCTGCTCTTTTGCCCACTCTACAAGTCTGTATCCTCTTTCATTTTTCTCTCCTAAACCATAGTTTCCTACTGTGTATCTATCACCTTGATTTCCTACTTTTGCATTGAAGTCCCCTATTATCTGTTTATTTCTGAATTTTAACATTTCTTTGAAGCAGACTCTATGTCATTATAAAATTCTTCTACACTATCTTTACTGGATTCTCCTGTTGGGGCATATACTTGAATAACATTTATGCTTAAAGGTCTGCCGCTTAATTTAACTAGTAGAACTCTGTCTGACACTGCCCAATATCTTTGAACAGATTGTGATGTTTGCCGGTCCAAAATAATTGCTACCCCCCTTTGTCGATTTTATTCTCCAGAATAAATAATCTTAAAATCTTCATCTATCTTGATGCCTGCTCCTGTCCATCTCGTTTTGCACATCCCTAAAATATTAATTCTCTTGTTCTATTTCTTGTTTGATGTTATCTAATTTTTCATCGTCATTTAACGTCCTAACATTCCATGTTGCTAATTTTAATGTCTTTGTCCTTGTCTTGCGATGATCTGTCTTTAAGCGAATCATAATGAACTAGGCACTGTTAAAGAAGGTAGTTTGCCGTTGCTTTCCTTCTATGGCAGTGACCATACTGGTCGGAGACGCCAGCCATTGCCTCGTGAAAGAGATCTTTTGCCTATCTGTCGGTTGCCCTCATAATTTCATCCACCACCTGCCTTCCGTGGCTTCTTTTGAACACTTCCAATAAACGAATATGAAATAACACCACATAATCCACAGGAAAATACTAAAACAGCGTCATCCCGAAGAATGAATTCATCACATCATCGCAATTTAACTGGAAATCTGGATATAACGTAAAGAATAACATAAAGATGGAAACATCTTAACAGGCCAACGCAAAGCTGTTGCAGATCTTCAATAACAGCTGGACTTTAGGCAGTGTTCCACAAGCCTGGAGAGAAGCAATCATGATACCCCTCCTAAAATCAGGGAAAGATAATTCCATTGCCTCCAGCTACAGACCAATTAGCCTCATCAGCTGTCTCTGCAAATCAATGGAGCGCATCATCAATGACAGACTGTAGAAGTACATTGAAAGTGAAAACATCCTTGTGCCACAACAGGCTGGCTTTAGGCAGTGCTATTCTACGGCAGATCAGACAACCTACCTCTCTCAAGAATTTAAGGATGCATTCCAAGAGAAGAAGCTGGTGCTGGAAAGAAGGTCTGATGAAGAAACTGAGAAACTGCAAAGTCAATGGAAGAATGTACAAATGGGTGAAAGCATACTTACACAACAGAAGAGCCCAAGTACAGATAGACGGACTCAAGAGCAAGAAAGTACTACTGCCTCACTGTGTTCTTCGGAGTGGAGTCTTGTCCGCCACACTTTTTCTAATCTTCATCCATGACCTTGTTGCTAATCTACCGCATGGAATTAAAGCGATAATGTACATTGATGACCTGGTTATATGGAGTACAGATGAATATGCATCAGTGGCCATCAGATTGCTACAAAGAGATGTAGATGCATTTGTTGCATGGGCAAATAGATTGTGTGTCAGTCTAAACACTGACAAGTGCAGCACCACTCTATTTACCCTCTCTCCAAAACAAAAGGCAGGGATCATCCAGATAAATGGAATACCCCTTAAAGAAGATAAAGAACCAACTACCTTGGAGCAACTTTTGATGGCAGGCTGACATGCAGAAAGCATATCAACAAAGCAGTAGCAAAATCCAGAAGGAAAATAGCATCTTCAGAAAACTAAGTGGAACCACATGGGGAGCCAGTGGGAAAATACTTAGCAAAAATTATCAACAGAGCATACGACCACACCTGGAATACGGGTCAACTGGGTGGTGTTCAGCATCAAAAACCACACTACAAGAGCTGGACAAGGTGCAAAATCAAGCACTTAGAGTCACCACAGGAGGGATGAGATCAACCCATATAGTGGAGATGGAGAAGATTGGGAGGGGACAAGCAGAAAATACAAGCAGAAAAGTTCCTAAGCTTGCTAAGCCACCATATGAAGAACACATTTGAAAACTTAGCTATGGGGCAGTTGAAAAGAAGCAGCTTTATCCACCAGGCCTAACGACTCTGCAGAGAAACCACCAAACAGCCCAGAATTGGTATCCCCCTGACAACTATTCCAGAGCAAACGCCATGGAAAGATGATCATAGACTATCACTACAAATCGAGACAAAAGCGAGAGGAATATTTGACAAAGAATAACAGAACAGTGTACAGCACAGAACAGCCACTCTCAGCTTCCTTGATGAAGAATACCCACAGGACCTCTGGATCCGAGTCTACACAGATGGGTCAGCACAAAATGCTGTTCGAAATGGAGGAGCAGGAGTGTACATAGAATACCCAAACAATACTAGGGACACGGCCTGAGTACCAACAGGAAAGTACTGCCTTAACTATGATGCCGAAATTGAGGCAATCAAGAAAGCAACAGAGAAATTACTAAATACCAGCAATGGTACACAAACTGTGGTGCTATTGACAGATGCAAAATCAGTACTCAGGGCGCTCTTGTCTGGGAAATTGCCAGTACTAAGGACACTACTTTCTGAACTTAGCAGTCAGCATAATGTCACCATACAGTGGATACCATCCCACTGTGGAATACCCGGAAACGACAAAGCTGATCGATTGGCTAAGAAATGGGCAAAAGAAGAACAGCCTGATGTGCCCGTTACATACCACCAAAAGAAAAGAATGATCAAATCAATCAGAAAGTCACAAAAACCTACTCAAGATGACTACCACATTATGGACAGACCAGAACAAGTAATTATTCTGTGCCTCAGAACAGGACACAATAGATTACGCAACCACATGTATACAAAATTTAAGATTGGTGAATCAGCCATGTGCACATGTGGATTGGCGCCACAGACAGCAGAGCACATATTCCAAGACTGCCCAAAATGCAACATATCTAGGCAAACCTTCTGGCCTAGAGAGACGACAATGGAAGATACACTCCATGGACCACCGAGTGAACTAACAACAAAGATAGTTAAATTCATACAAAGGACAACATTGCAGTTATTGACATATTTCAAGTGAACAAAAGTAGTAGTAGAAGAAGAAGAAGAAGAAGAAGAAGAAGAAGAAGAAGAAGAAGAAGAAGAAGAAGAAGAAGAAGAAGAAGAAGGGTGGCCTGGCAAGAAGAGGAACTTTTCTGCTTGTATTATCATTTTCGTTTCACCGCGCTCTCTCAGTGCTTGCCCCCCCCCCCCATCTTCTCCATCTATAAGGGTTGATCTCATCACTCCTGTGGTGACTCTAAGCACTTGATTGTGCACCTTGTTCAGCTTTTGTAGTGTGGCATTTGAATTAAACAGAAATCAAAACAGATGCCAAGAAAATCACTCATCGATATGAGGCGTAACGGTGTAACGAGAAACGGTGTAAATGGGTGCTCCATAGGAGCAGCCTCGCCCGGTAGGGATAGTCATGCGCACCAGGTGACTCCAGACTGTCAACAGGCTACTAGGTGCAAAAGATTAATATTGAAAGTAGGAACTTGGAATGTTAGAACAATGAATGCAGATGGAAAATTAGAAAACATCAAACAAGAAATGGAGAGAGAGAAGATTAACATATTAGGAATATCAGAAACGAGAGGAAAGGGTCAGGAATAAGGACAGGAGAGGATTATAAGATTACTTACTCTGGGGGGGAGAAGAACAGCAAAGAGGTGTAGCCATTATATTAGATAAACAAACATCAAATTCTGTCAAAGGATATCGAGCTGCCTCAGACAGAGTTCTATTAGTAAAATTAAACGGAAGACCTTTTAAAATAAATATCATTCAAGTATATGCCTGAGCAAGTGAATGCAGTGAAGAAAGTATAGAGGAATTTTATAACGACATGGAGTCTGCTTTGAGGAACTGCAAAAAATCAGAAATAAATATCATAATGGGTGATTTCATCGCAAAAATAGGAAAGCAAGGTAACCATGGTTTGGGAGAGAGAAATGAAAGAGGATACAGACTTGTAGAATGGGCAAATGAACAAGAAATGGTTGTAGGAAACACCTGATTGAAACAGCATCCTAGAAGATTATGGACATGGAGGAGTCCAGACAGCAGGATTAAAAACCAGATAGGTTACATCCTGATTAACAGAAGGTTTCGAAATGTGTTAACAGTCGTAACAACAATTCCAAATGCAGACTGTTACAGTGATCACAGATTAATTACAGGTACATTGAGGGTAAAGTTAAAGAAAGTCAAGTGTATAGCAGGAAACCCTAAATATGACTTGTGCAAATTGAAAACTGACAAAAAAATACAAGATAATTTTAGCATAGAAGTAAAGAACAAATTTGATTTATTGTCTGATCTAGAGATCCTATTTCAAGATGTAGATGATCAATGGGAAATGCTGAAGAATTCAATCAGTTGTGCAGCAGAAAAAACTCGAAAATTAAAGAAAGTGGGCCGTAAGACATGGATGACTGAAGAAATTTTACAACTAATGGAAACAAGAAGACAGAACAAAAATAATCCTGCCAAATATGAAGAAATTCACAGAAAAGTCAGAACCTTATGTAGGGAGGCAAAAGAAACATGGCTTGAGAAAAACTGTGGAGAAATTGAAAAACAACACAACAGTAAAAATGCGAAACTAATGCACAAAAGAATCCAGGAGCTTACTAATCAAAGAACACGTACATCAGCAGGCTGCCTAAAGACAAAAGATGGACGAATCATAATAGAAAAAGATTAGATCTTACATGTATGGTCAGATTACGTGAAAAACCTTTATGACGACAACAGAGACGAATACTACGATGTTCAAAATAATAATGAAGGACCAGCAATTTTGAAGATAGAGGTTCGGAATGCTCTTAACCATATGAAATCTGGCGGACTCACCCCCGGTTCAGACAGCGTCACAACAGAAATGATTAATGCTTTAGACGAATATTGAATAGATAAAGTTACCAGTCTGCTTAATACAATATATGATACTGGAAATATACCTCATGAATTATGTAATTCTGTATTTATTGCAATCCCAAAGAAATCAGGAGCAATTAGTATAATGAGTCACATCACGAAGATATTGCTAAGAATTATCATGCAAAGAATTAGGAGGAAAATACAACCTGAAATAGGAGAAGAACAATGTGGGTTTGTAGAAGGAAAGGGTACAGTAAATGCTGTGTATTTACTGAGAACCGTAATTGAACGATCTATAGAAGTAAACAAAGATCTAAACCTTTGCTGTATTGACTACACAAAGGCTTTCGATAAAGTGAGACATGTCGACATGATAAGAATGCTTGAAGATCTACAAATTGATGGAGAAGACCTTAGACTTGTAAAAAACATATATTGGAAACAACAAGCTGCCATAAGAGTTGATAATGAAATAGACCAATATCAGCCTATTAAGAGAAGTGTGAGACGGGGATGTGTAATGTCACCAGATCTGTTTTCCTTGTACAGTGAAAGAATTTTCAGAAATATTGAAGATATGGAAGGAATCAACATTGGGGAACGATGCATCAATAACATTAGATATGCAGATGATACAGTCTTGATTGCAGACAATGAACAGGACCTGCAACATTTAGTAGATGCAGTTGTTACACACAGTGAACAACTAGGGTTAGAATTAAATTGTAAAAAGACACAGATTATGGTCGTCATTAGGAAGAACAAAATATCACAATGTAATATACAAGTAAATGGGAATAATCTCCAACAAGTGAATAGGTACAATTATCTCGGAACAGTAATAACATCTGATGGGAGATGCCTTGAAGAGATTCGAACAAGAATTGCCATGGCAAAGAGGGCCTTTAGCAAGATGAAAAACATACTGACCAATAAAAAGATGTCAATTGAAACGAGAAAAAGAGTGTTGAGGTGCTACATAGAACCTGTACTTTTATATGGATGTGAAGCTTGGACAATGAGCAGTCATGCTGAAAAACATCTGATGGCTGTAGAAATGTGGTTTCTGAGGAAAATGTAAAGAATACAATGGACAGCCAGAAAGACCAATGAACAGGTCCTTCAAGAAATAAACGAAGATTGTAAACTGATTAGAGACATTAGACGCAGACAGTCAAAATTTTTTGGGCATGTTATGAGAAGAAATGAATTGGAGAACTTGGTGACAACTGGTAAGATCAAAGGGAACAGACCGGGACGCAGAGGTGTTTCCAAGGCACCAGGGCCGGGTTATATACTGGCCAAGACCTATTGACGCGTCCTCGTCGAGCGTCCTGGGCAACAGGTCCCTTCGGGTCCTGGCTAAAGTCAGTAGGATCGTCGATTCCTCTGAAGTCGGAGAGTGTCTGCCTGTACGGCGAGGAACCACCAGTCTGCACATCAATAAGCCAGACATGGGACAACGGATACTCACGCAAACCTCAGGTCCTGTATGACATCACACTGATGTTGGACAACAGGATGCCTTCATCCGACATACAGGACTTCACGTTGGAGCTCAAGCCAAATAACACAAGCAAGCAAGCAAGCAAAGGGAACAGACCAAGAGGAAGACCTAGAAGCAAATACCTGGATGGTTTGGCCTTGTGGCATGGTCGAGACAGAAACACGGAGCTGATCCACGACTCTGGTGATCGAGTGAGATGGCAAAACATGACCGCCAATGTTTACCGGCATGGCACATGATGGATGGATATTTCTAGTGTAGACACAGAAGCCACAAACAATATGTTACCCAATTTATTGCCTGGCATATTTCACTGCATCTTGTCAGATGCATACTGCAGAGTTACATATCATATGAATTGAATAAATGAATTATACTAGGGCTGAAATACTTAAAACACATAGTCACTGATATTGCTTGAATGTGGAGCATCAGTTTTCCCCATGGTCATTGCAAATTTAAAATGAAATCTTTCTGTTTGAACAAAACTGTCTGGAACCGTCTAACTGCTAATGCCTTGAAATATTTGAACAATCATTTATTGTTCATAAAATATTTACCCAGTGGTATGTAAGATAGAGATGGAAAGAAGGATCCCCACATCCCAGTTGCCAACTATTATAGGAAAACCAGAAATGGCCCATAAGACTCCCTAGTGCTAAAACAGATAGATAATGTAAGATTGCACTAGGTATAAATCAGGTTTTCTAATAGAAGGCCAGGAGAGAAGGAAAGTTACCACTTTCAGAGAGGAGAAAGCTCACTCTGGAGAAAGTGAAAGTGTGTAGTCTCCCCGCCATAATCGGCTCTCCCGATGTTGTAAGGGATATAGTCTTAAAAACTACTGCACAACAACAACAAAAAAATTACGCCAAAGTCGACAAGACATTAAACAACTCAGTGTAATAAATCATAATATAATAATGAATAAAAGAAAGAGTGTATAGTCTAGGAGCATTTCAAATATAACATAACCAACGTGAGCAAACAATATAATTTTTTCTAACTATCTATCACATTGCTCCCCCGATGGTGTTTCCACCTTGTCGTGGTGGGGGAGTTGAGTTTCTCAATGACCCTGAGAGCTATGCCGGCGGTAGCGTAGCTACCAGCAGGGCCTCCCAAGCCGGACAGGTCAAAGGGTAGAGAACAGACAAAGAGAAACACCCTGGTCCTCCAGGTTGGGGGTTGAAGCGTGGGGTTAACATCCCAACCTTTGTAAAAACCTTTCTTTGTTACGAAACAAATACATGAGCCTCGATATCGGACTGACTTATCTGGACAACGACCTTGGAACGTTAAAGGACTTTTGAGATTTGGAACATGGAATGTACGGACACTATATCGAGCTGGAGCGGCCGAAGAACTAACCCGGGAGCTGGGTGAATATCAAATGGATATAACAGCAATTCAAGAAATAAGGTGGCCAGGAGAGGGTACTTTAGAGCAAAATGGAATGATTATAATATATGGAGGAAACACCCAAAATAAACATGAATTAGGAACAGGATTTGTCATCAAAAAAGAGTTATGGGGGAACGTTTTAAACTTTAAAGCTTTTAATGACAGGATTAGTAAATTACGAATAATAGGTAAATGGAAAAATATAACGATGATTAATGTACATGCACCTACTGAAGAGAAAGAAGATGATATTAAAGAAGACTTTTATAATGATCTGGAAGAGGTCATAGAAGAAACCCCCAAACAGGACATCCTGATTGTGCTGGGAGACTTCAATGCAAAAATAGGTAGAGAGCAAACTAATAAAAAAGTGGCCGGTATGGAAAGCCTACATACAACTTCAAATGATAATGGATGGAGAGTCATCAACCTGGCAGAAGCCAAAGGACTGCAGATTAGCAGTACCAGACTACAAAGAAAGGATATACACAAACAAACTTGGAAATCATGTGACAAGAGAACCTATAATCAAATAGATCACATTTTAATTAACAACAGAAATGCATCAAACATACAGCAAGTCAGAAGTTATAGAGGAGCTGAATGCCACAGTGACCACTTCCTCGTTGGAGCAAAATTTAAAATAAAACTTAAGAGAGCTTTCTATACTAAATTACAAAGATTACACCCAACATATAACAGAGAAAAACTGCAAGACATTACAGTCAAAGAGAAATTTACAGATGAAATAAAATGTAAACTTGAAACTCTGCAAAACCCTTTGGAGGAAAGCGTTGACAAACTTGGTTGAACATCAAGAATACAATTCAGTCTACCGCAGAAGAATGTCTCGGTGTGTTAACCATGCATAGAAAGAACAGATGGTTCAATCAAAAATGTGAAGAAGCAGTCATTAGGAAGAAGAATGCCAGACATGTATGGTTAAATGACATCAATAACATCCAAAAGGAAGAGCATTATAGAAATGAATGTAAAGAGGCTACAAAAATAGTCAGACAGCAGAAGCGAGAATATATGAGTAATATAATCAAAGATATGGAAACTAATCACCAGAAAAATGAATCCAGAAAATTTTTTAAAGAACTGAAGTCAATGAAACGAGGGCACCAACAAAACACATCTGGTTTAAAAGACAAAA
The DNA here is from genome assembly GCA_963921405.1 of Cepaea hortensis. Taxonomy (NCBI): domain Eukaryota; kingdom Metazoa; phylum Mollusca; class Gastropoda; order Stylommatophora; family Helicidae; genus Cepaea; species Cepaea hortensis. The sequence goes on along the minus strand of OY992876.1, from coordinate 486,497,526 downwards.
ATGGGAATATGATAAATACCAATGAGGAAATGTGCAACACATGGAAAGAATATTTTATTGAATTACTAAATTGTGAAGCTCCAAGTCACATTTTCCCACAGGAAGAGGTTCTAACATGCGAACCACAAATTGAAGAACCTACATTTGAAGAAATCCTATATGTAATCACACGACTTAAAACAATAAGGCAACTGGGACTGATGGAATTGCTGCTGAATTTATAAAGGCAGGTGGCCATGCATTACATCTAAAGCTATACGAACTAATAATAAAAATCTGGAGGACAGAAGAATTACCCCATGACTGGAAAGAGTCATTATTGATAACTATCTTTAAGAAAGGAGACAAGTTCCAATGTGGAAATTATAGAGGAATATCACTACTGTCCACAAGCTATAAGATACTATCCGCAGTATTACTAAATAGACTAAAACCATATTCAGAAGACATATTGGGTGACTACCAGGCGGGTTTTAGACAAAACAGATCAACAATAGATCAGATATTTATCTTACGACAAATAGCCGAGAAACATTGGGAATATAAAAGAGATCTCCATAACATTTTTGTGGATTTTAAAAAGGCTTATGATAGTGTCCATAGGAATAGTCTATGGAATGCTATGCAGGAATTTGGAATACCAAGGAAGTTAATCAACATGACCAGACTATGCATGGAAGATACTTATAATATAGTAACATATAAAGGCAGGAAATCAGACCCCTTCCAAATAACATCTGGCTTGAAACAGGGTGATGCACTATCGCCGCTACTCTTCAATCTGGCTATAGAGAAAGTTGTAAGGAAGGTAAAGGAGGAATGTGATATTGGAGGAACATCCAAGCTGCTTGGTTATGCAGATGATATAGATATTATAGGGCAAAGTGAACAAAAGACATTGGAAATATTGACTCACTTAAAGGGAAAAGCCCAACAGATGGGGCTGGTTATCAACCAAGATAAGACAGAATATATGGTAATTTCAAGAGACGGAATGGCTAGAAACTCTGGCCACATACAAATAGATAATTTTTTTTTTTTTTTTTTTTCGCTTTTCCATCCTGTTTCAGGATATTGCGGTCAACACCAGCATCTTTCAGCTGTATGTTGATTCCTAGGTTAGATTACGCTCATCAGCACGCCACGACTTTCTGAGCGACCGGCTCCATACTCTCATAAGTCACTTTTGCGATTCAAACCACTGCTAATTCTCGTCGCGTCACGTGACGAGAGTATTCGGGGTTAGCGGAGAAAGCTGCTAACCCCTCGGCCATGGAGCCGGCATACAAATAGATAATATGACCGTTAAAAGAACGGAAACATACAAATACCTGGGTACAATCTTCAACTGCTCCAACATCATAAGGGAAGAAATACAAACTAGAATCAACTCTGGAAATAAGATATACTTTGCACTACAACATCTACTAAAATCAAAGGCGCTATCTCGTAACACCAAAATCACAATATACAAAACACTGATCAGACCAGTTGTGCTGTATGGCTCTGAAACCTGGAGTACAACGAAAGGAGACGAAGCCTTGTTACAAACCTTTGAGAACAAAATTTTAAGACACATCTTTGGACCCATTAGGGATACACAAAGTGGAGAGTGGAAAAGAAGAAGTAACAAAGACATTTATGATCTGTTTAAGTCCCCGCTAATCACTGGTATCATGAAGGCTAATAGACTACAATGGCTGGGGCATATAGAAAGAATGGAAGATAATAGGGAAACAAAACTCGCTTACACTCAGGAAATAAATGACCGTAGACCCTGAGGTAGACCAAGAAGGCGGTGGAGAGATAATACATGTACAGACCTACAAGCACTTGGAATCAACGACTGGCAAGCGAAGGTCCACCAGAGAGACGAATGGAGACGGATTGTATTTGCAGCAAAGAACCTCAATGGCTCGGAACGCTGAAGAAGAAGAAGAATCTATCACAATGAATTTAATTAAAATGTCAGTTTTAAGGGGGACAAAAAACAAAATCAAAAAAACTCTGAATACAGATGTGTTGTTCTTGCACCCGAGATACATATTGACCTTCTTCCTGGTTGGAAGTAATGCTATAAGTCTCTTGTTTAATACATCTACTGATTTGGATTTAGAAAACCTTGTGGATAAATATAGCAGATGTTCACACACAATAACAGTTAACTGCCAATATTATTATTGTAAGGATACTCAGTCTAGGTCTGCAGGACTGAGGTGGCTATGATCTCATAGTGGTCATTAACTTTATGTGGTCATTAACTTTATGTGGTCATTAACTTTATGTGATCATTAAGTTTATGTGGTCATTAATATATATCATATATATATAAGAGAATGTTTGTGTGTGCCTTTGTTTGTCCTTTATGTGTTAACAAACGGTACATCCGATTGAGATGAAATTTTCTACAGATGTTCTTCTCATTCCCGCCAAGCCAACTAGCATAGTTTGTTTAGTTTAAAAACAGTTATTTACGTATTAAATTGAATTTAATTAAAATATTGCAAGGGGACTTAAGTTAAGAAAAGTTATACCAAGGGACATAACTTTTAGTAGCATGTAGTATTATGTAATTTAAATGATTGCTGTATTTTTCTTAAGTTTCATAAAATGTTTAAAGAAGTTATCTACAGTCACATGAGTTATAAAAAAAGTGATAAAAACTTTAAGGCATTTTCTAAGTCTTCATAAAAATAATGCATCTATTTTAGATATGTGAACATTTTTTAACTCTATCTAGTCATGTCTGTTATAAACAAGGTGATTAAAAAAAAAGTTTTCATTAATAATAAAGGATTTATTTTAGATATGTGAAAATTCTATTGCTGCATTTCTGTACTTTTTGGGGGAAGAGAAACTTTTGCATATCCTTTGAATTACGCCGCAGTCAACCCAGCATATCTTGGATATCCTTCACACTTTTTGTTTCTCCGTTTGCTTGGCCGGGAGAAGATCGGTACAAAAGTCACACTTGCATAAAATGTATATGCTTTATTTATTTATTTATTTATTTTTTAAAGCTGGGTCAGCTGCCCATTTTTCCCGCAACGAGAACGGGAAAGGGCCGAACATAGATAGATAGATACCAGGGACTGGGCGAAGCCGGGCTGTGTCAGCTAGTATATATATATATATATATATATATATATATATATATATATATATATATATATATATATATATATATATGTTGTTTGTCCATCAAGAATGATGATGACCATTCATTTCATCCAGTGGGGTTGAAGGTGTGGAGCCGTGGGTTCTAAGATGGCTGATAAGGCCTATTTTGGCTCGAAATGTTCTTTGACAATGTGGGCAAAGAATGCTTGACGTCTCTGGAGGAGGATTTCCTGCAGTGGTTTTTCTGTCCTGCCTTTTCTTCACAGCTCTTGCAGTCCTGGTTGCCTCACATATGACTGCACCTTTGTGCAATGATGCACGCCACGAATTTCGGTCTCTGGCTGCAGCCTCCCAGGTGTCATGATGAATTCCAAAAGCATTCAGTGAAATTTTCAGAGTGTCTTTAAAACGTTTCCTCTGGCCACCTTGGGAGCGTTTACCACAACGCAGTTCGCTGTAGAAAATTCGTTTAGGGAGCCTGTGATCTGGCATGCGGGTCAAGTGACCAGCCCAGCGAATCTGATTCTTCATCAGTAGAGTGTGGATACTGGGCATGGATGCTCTTTCTAGGACTTCAGTGTCTGGAATCTTGTCTTGCCATTTAATCTTCAGTAGCTTCCTTAGGCAGACTGTGTGGAAGTGGTTTAATTTCCTAGCGTGTCGCTGATAAACAGTCCAGGTTTCACAAGCATATAGCAGTGTGGATAATACAACTGCTTTGTAGACTTTTAGCTTTGTTTGCAGGCTTATTCCAGTTCTGTCCCATACATTCTTGTACAGTCTGCCAAAGGCTGCACTGGCCTTGGAGATTCTTGCATTCACTTCGTCATCGATTGTGGCTATATATTGTGGCTATATATATATATATATATATATATATATATATATATATATATATATATATATATATATATATATATATATATATACTAGCTGCCCGGCCCGGCTTCGCCCAGGCGCTGGCGGGGATCTATCTATCTGTCTGCTTGTCTGTCTATCTGTCTGACCCGGCCCGGCTTCGCCCAGCTCCTGGTGGGGAGCATCTCATTTAATTCATATAAGTAGTCATATAAGATCCCGTTTCTGTTCCCGACTATCTGTCTGTCTGTCTATCTGTCTGTCTGTCTGACCCGGCCCGGCTTCACCCAGTCCCTGGTGGGGAGCATCTAATTTAATTCATATAAGTAGTCATATAAGCTGCCGTTCCCGACTATCTATATGTCTGTCTGTCTATCTGTCTGACCCGGCCCGGCTTCGCCCAGACCCTGATAGGGAGCATCTCATTTAATTCATTTAAGTAGTCATATAAGTTCCCGTTCCCGACTGTCTGTCTGTCTGTCTGACCCGGCCCAGCTTTGACCAGTCCCTGGCGGGGATCTATCTATCTGTCTGCTTGTCTGTCTGTCTGTCTGACCCGGCCCGGCTTCGCCCAGCTCCTGGTGGGGAGCATCTCATTTAATTCATATAAGTAGTCATATAAGATCCCGTTTCTGTTCCCGACTATCTGTCTGTCTGTCTATCTGACCCGGCCCGGCTTCACCCAGTCCCTGGTGGGGAGCATCTAATTTAATTCATATAAGTAGTCATATAAGCTGCCGTTCCCGACTATCTATCTGTCTGTCTGTCTGTCTATCTGTCTGACCCGGCCCGGCTTCGCCCAGACCCTGATAGGGAGCATCTCATTTAATTCATTTAAGTAGTCATATAAGTTCCCGTTCCCGACTGTCTGTCTGTCTGACCCGGCCCAGCTTTGACCAGTCCCTGGTGGGGATCTGTCTGTCTGTCTGACCCGGCCCGACTTCACCCAGTCCCTGGTGGGGAACATCTCATTTAATTCATATAAGTAGTCATATAAGTTCCCGTTCCCGACTGTCTGTCTGTCTATGTATGTTTGTATATTCGGCCCGAACTGTCTGTCTGACCAGGCCCGGCTGCACCCAGTCCCTGGTAGGGAGCATCTCATTTAATTCATATAGATATCTATAGCCAGGGGACTTAACTTAAGATATAACAATGCTACTAAAAGTTATATCACTTTTTTTTAAATATTTTCTTATGTTCAGTCATGTAATTACAAACTTAAATTTTAGGAAGGTAATAGCTGATAGCTGATAGATAAAACTATGACAGTTGGTTGCACAGGAATGAAATGAAAACGTGTAGAAAATTTCATCTCAATCGGATGGACCGTTCACGAACGCATAAAGGACGGATCCACATACATCCATACATACATACACACATCGATTTATATATATATATATACTAGCTGCCAAGCCCGGCTTCGCCCAGGCTCTGGCGGGGATCTATCTATCTATGTATCTATCTATGTATGATGTATGTATCTATCTATCTGTGTGTCTGTCTGTCTGCTTGTCTGTCTGTCTGACCCGGCCCGACTTCACCCAGTCCCTGGTGGGGAACATCTCATTTAATTCATATAAGTAGTCATATAAGTTCCCGTTCCCGACTGTATGTCTGTCTATGTATGTATGTATATTCGGCCCAAACTGTCTGTCTGACCAGGCCCGGCTGCACCCAGTCCCTCGTGGGGAGCATCTCATTTAATTCATACAGATATCTATAGCCAGGGGACTTAACTTAAGATATAACAATGCTACTAAAAGTTATATCCCTTTTTTAAATATTTTTAAAATATTTTCTTATGTTCAGTCATGTAATTACAAACTTAAATTTTAGGAAGGTAATAGCTGATAGCTGATAGATAAAACTATGACAGTTGGTTGCACAGGAATGAAAGAAAAACGTGTAGAAAATTTCATCTCAATCGGATGGACCGTTCGCGAACGCATAAAGGACGGATCCACATACATCCATACATACATCGATATATATATATATATATATATATATATATATATATATATATATATATATATATATATATATACTAGCTGCCCGGCCCGGCTTCGCCCAGGCTCTGGCGGGGATCTATCTATCTATGTATCTATCTATGTATGTATGTATCTATCTATCTATCTGTGTGTCTGTCTGTCTGCTTGTCTGTCTGTCTGTCTGACCCAGCCCGGCTTCGCCCAGACCCTGATGGGGAGCATCTCATTTAATTCATATAAGTAGTCATATAAGCTCCCGTTCCCGACTATCTGTCTGTCTGTTCGACCCGACTTCGCCCAGGCCCTGGTGGGGAGCATCTCATTTAATTCATATAAGTAGTCATATAAGCTCCCGTTCCCGATCTATCTATCTATCTATCTATCTGTCTGTCTATCTATCTATGTATGTATGTTCGGCCCGAACATAACTGTCAGAGTCTAAAGTATTGCCAGCAGAGATGCAGGGACATCGTTACGCCCGCCAGACAAATAGTCCCTAGCGGGGATGCTGTAACATCGTTACGCCCGCCAGGCGAGTATTAGTTACCTGCCTGCGAGGTTGCCGGCTGACGAGACAGCCAGCGGTCAGGCAAGGACAAAGCAGGACGCACGCAGGCCTCGTGGAGCCACTTCAGGTGGGCAGGCGCGTTGCGAGAAATAGCCAGACAGCTCTGGGACTCGGACTCGACTGGACGTATGATGAGATAAAAGCTTGTGTAGTTCTGTGGCCCAAAAGTCGAGTGCTTGTACATCTTGTGAGACTGATTGTAAGCTGTGGGTTGCTTGTAAGTGTATTGTTATAACTTATGTACTGTGATGATCATCTCTAGATCGTGATCTGTAAATAAATCCATCGAAACTTCGTGTCGTTGACTCTCAAGTCAAATCACGTTGTATTTGTACTGTCTCACATGTGTTAGGTTAACGAGCCAGGTTTAAGACCCTGACATGTGTGGACGTGGGGGCTCGTCCGGGATTTAAAATGAACGTGGTTTAAGTAATTAACATTTAAAACCTAGATTTGTGAACTTAGAAATTTTGTGTCCAACTTTAGAGTACATTTAAATGTGATTGTGAAGGCTCATTTTGTTATATATTATTACATTGTTTAAACATGGAGACTAAATGTGAACGTAAAGTACATACAGATTGTTTGATCTTGTAAAGGTGTAAAACACGCGTGATTGTGAAACTTGTCACCGTTTTGACCTTGTCGAAATTGTGAAGTTGTCGCCATTGTGACCTTGTCGCCATCTTGTAAACTTGATGTCTATGTCCTTACTGAATGTCATCTTGATGTAAGTGATGTGTCATCAATGTTGTAAAGTGTTAAGATATAGTTAGATTGTCTTTGTAAAGTGAATTGTGGAAAGCAGAAAGTTTCTGAAAGAAAGTGACTTGTGATTTTGAAAAAAATTGTTGACGGACAACACAATAAGACTCTGTGTCGACTACAGGAAATTAAATAAGATAACTCTTTTAGATTTAGAGCCAATGGCAAACTCTGAAGATCTATTGACAGAACTGACAGACGCTAGGTTCTTTACGAAGGTAGACATGACAAAAGGTTACTGGCAAATAGCAGTAGACGAACAGAGCAGACATCTGACAGCTTTTGCCACACCTTGGGGACTGTACGAATGGTGCAAACTTCCATTTGGGCTGGTCAATGCCCCAGCGACATTCGTACGTATGACTCGACTCCTACTAGTAGACATACCGAATATTATCTGTTACATAGACGACATTTGTGTTCACACAAAGACGATGACAGACCACATAAAGACATTAGAACAGACATTTGAACGCATTAGACAGCACGGACTGACGGTAAAGCCTGCAAAAGTAGACATAGCCTATCAGGAAATATCCTTCTTGGGGTACAAAATATCTAATGGCTTTGTCACGACAGACAATAACATTGTGTCCAAAATACTAAAACTCTCACTTCCGACTACGAAAAAGCAAGTCAGAAGTTTGTTGGGACTTATCAATTATTATAGGCAGTTCATACCAGATTTTGCTGAACTGACCGAAGTATTTACTAACTTACTAACAAAAGATCAACCCGAGAAAATTGTAAGCAATGAATGCCTAAAATTTGCATTCCATAAAGTATTATCTTATTTCTCTGAGAATAGTTTAAAGAATCCCATTCTCAAATTGCCAAATTGTCTTATTTCTTTCAGATTACGCACAGATGCGAGCTCCGTAGCGATTGGAGCAGTTCTGTTACAGGAACATGATAACATCCTACATCCTGTATATTACTTCTCGAGAAAATTAAAACAAAGAGAACGCTCTTGGTCGACACCGCAGTTGGAAGCCCTTGCTCTAGTTGAGGGTATAACTAAATTTTCCAGGTTCCTTCTGGGACGTCATTTTATTGTGGAGTCTGACAGTAGTCCGTTGAGATTTATCAATTCAGGTGTACCTTCCAACCAAATGATAGCTCGCTGGTCTCTTAAACTTCAAGATTACAGCTTTGAAGTTCGACACATCGCGGGCAGAACCAACACGATTGCCGATCTTTTGTCCCGTTGTCCGACCGACCCAGTAAGCACCAATGTCTGAGTGCAGTGTGTAAAATACACTCAGACCAACACAGCCATGCATCAGTGAAGTTTTTTTTTCACGAAAGCTGTGTGTGTCTATATGATGTGATAGGGTGTATTCATAATATATATAGTTTTTCTTATTTTATTATTAATGTAGTGATTGTCGTGAATAATTGTGTAGTGTGTGGTAGAAAAAGAACTTTATTAATTGTATATATTACGAAACAAGAACAGTGCCACATTCGCTCTGAACTTACCGCAATCGAACTATCCAATTTATCCGTGGTATCTGCATTTGGAACTGATCCAGTGATATTTTAACTCCGTGTGTGAAAGTGTGACCTGAACATTGACATCTACACCACTGCAGTCAATCGAAATCCAGAAGTTTTTCCAGTGAAACAACCAACACATGAACGATCAGAACTTTGCACATTCCGTTTTACTACATCAGACCGGAACAAGTGTGTTCTACAAATTTTCAACATCAGCTGTTTCGTGTGTACTTCCGGATGATTTAGAAATTTAGTTTAAAAGTAGCAGACGACAAACAAAAGCTTAAAAAGTTATAACACTTCTAAACTATTTACGATTCAATAATTTCGAATACACAAATTGTGTATTAAGATTTTTTTATTTAGTGTAATCTTAGAATCATATCTTGATTAATTTATTCATACTACCGACACTTTTTCGCTAGTATGGAGAAACATCAAGCCATGACGCTGAGAAATAGAAGAATTATTGTAAGATATTATATTTCTTAAATTTTGAAGTTATGTCCCTTTCATTTAATTGTTATTACATTATTACACCAAGGGCGTTAATTGAAATGTATACGATGATGTATTGTGTATAAATAGCCATGTTGTTGCCAGATTGTTAACACGCCAAGAAGCCATCTACTGGGCATGGTAGAGTGTTACCGACATTGCAGACCGACACAAGAACTCCTGGCCAAATGAGGTCAGAGTTTGAGCGTTGAATGCGACTTATATAAAGCCGTATTACAGTCTTGCCAGATGTTTTTTTGTCTCAAAAAGCATATTATTACTTTTTTTTGAAAGGCTGCGAGGTAGTTGCTTGGGAAGCTGTTACTACCGATCTGACTGGGTCAATAATGCAATTAAGGTAATCAGCCATCGAGAGGATGAAGCTTGACGAGTGTTAAAGGTTGAACACCACATGTCTTTAGATACAATGTCCATTTCTTATGTGTTTCTATGCCAAGATATGTGTTTTTGTATTTCTACACCAAAATAATTGTATATAACAGAAAGGTTGACTTTGACAGGTTAAAAATATTAACCCAGTATTGTATATAGAGTGTACATGAAAGATAACATCTTTCATGAAGAAGCCCCGGGGGGAGCGTGTCAGAGTCTAAAGTATTGCCAGCAGAGATGCAGGGACATCGTTACGCCCGCCAGGCAAATAGTCCCTAGCGGGGATGCTGTAACATCGTTACGCCCGCCAGGCGAGTATTAGTTACCTGCCTGCGAGGTTGCCGGCTGACGAGACAGCCAGCGGTCAGGCAAGGACAAAGCAGGACGCACGCAGGCCTCGTGGAGCCACTTCAGGTGGGCAGGCGTGTTGCGAGAAATAGCCAGACAGCTCTGGGACTCGGACTCGACTGGACGTATGATGAGAGAAAAGCTTGTGTAGTTCTGTGGCCCGAAAGTCGAGTGCTTGTACATCTTGTGAGACTGATTGTAAGCTGTGGGTTGCTTGTAAGTGTATTGTTATAACTTATGTACTGTGATGATCATCTCTAGATCGTGATCTGTAAATAAATCCATCGAAACTTCGTGTCGTTGACTCTCAAGTCAAATCACATTGTATTTGTACTGTCTCACATGTGTTAGGTTAACGAGCCAGGTTTAAGACCCTGACAATAACAACAAAATATAGATAGAATAGAAGAATAGATAGAAAATATGATTGGAAGAGATCTATCTAAAGTAAACTTGGCTCCCGTTCCCGACTATCTGTCTGTCTGTCAGTCTGTCTATCTGACCTGGCCCGGCTGCACCCAGTCCCTGGTGGGGAGCATCTCATTTAATTCATATAGATATCTATAGCCAGGGGACTTAACTTAAGATATAACAATGCTACTAAAAGTTATATCCCTTTTTTTATATTTTTTTATGTTCAGTCATGTAATTACAAAATTAAATTTTAGGAAGGTAATAGTTGATAGCTGATAGATAAAACTATGACAGTTGGTTGCACAGGAATGAAAGGAAAACGTGTAGAAAATTTCATCTCAATCGGATGGACCGTTCGTGAACGCATAAAGGACGGATCCACATACATCCATCCATACATACATACATACAACGATTTTTATATATAAATATAATGTAAAGACAATGCCTGGTGCTGACGGTAACAGTGATCATGTACCACTATGTGGACAAATAAAAGTAAGATTAAAGAGAGGGGAAAAAATGGTTAAAAACTTGAGACTTAATAAAGAGGTTCTGAAAGTAGATAAAGAAATTCAAGAACAATACAGAGTGACTGTGAAAAATAGGTACAATGCAATAGCTAAAATACAGAGTGTAGATGAACAATGGGAAATGTTAAGGGACTCCATTCATCAAACTAGCAAAGAAATATTACCGGAGAGAAGCCAAAAAGCTAAGAAAAAATGGATGAATGAAGAAATCTTAAGGTTGATGGACAAAAGGAAACAGAATAAAAATGACAAACAAGAGTATGCTAAGATAAATAAAGAAATAAGAGATAAATGTGTGAAGGCAAAAGAAAGTTGGTTAAATGAGCAATGCAGAAAAATTGAATTAAATTCCATTAAAGATCAAAAAAGTATGTACAGACAAATCAGCGAGCTCACAGGAAGAAAAATAAGAATAAATACAGGGTGTTTGAAATCAAAAACAGGACAGACTTTATTGGAGGAAGGTGCTATAATGAAGAGGTGGAATGAGTATATAAGAGAATTATATAATGGAGAAAGGGAAGAATTAACAGAAGAAAGTAACTTAGAAGGCCCACCTATTCTAAAAGAAGAAGTCGCTGATGCTATGAAACATATGAAGAAAGGAAAAACAGCTGGGCCAGATGAAATCACAATAGAAGAATTAGAAGTGTTGGGAGAATTTGGAGTAGATATATTAACCAAAATGTTGAATGATATTTACAGTAGTGGATATTTACCCAGTGATATGCTGAAATCTGTATTTATAGCTATACCAAAAAGACCAGGAGCAATTGATTGTGAAGATTTCCGTACAATTAACCTCATAAACCATGTCACTAAGCTTCTACTCAGAATTATAATGAGAAGAACAAGAAAGAAAATAAAAATGGAAATTAGTGAAGAACAGTATGGTTTTATGGAAGGAAAGGGTACAAACAATGCAATATATATATTACGAACACTAATAGAAAGATCAATAGAGAAACAAAGAGACATATATTTATGCTTCATAGATTATACTAAGGCATTTGATAAAGTAAAACATGATGAGCTGATTAAAATGTTGGAAGATATCAACATTGATGGGAAAGATTTAAGAATAATAAAGAATATATACTGGAACCAAGTAGCAGCAATTAAAATGGGAAATAAAGAGGGTAGTTACGAACAGATAAAGCTAGGAGTATGACAGGGGTGTGTCTTGTCACCCGATCTCTTCTCCCTGTATAGCGAAGTAATAATGAGATCAAAGAGAAGCCAGGAATACTAATCGGAGGATATAATATAAACAATATACGCTATGCAGATGACACAGTATTGGTAGCGGATAATGCAACAGACCTACAACAATTGTTGGACACTGTAGTAACAGAGAGTGCACAGAAAGGACTGTCCTTGAATATCAAGAAAACATTAACAATGGTGATATCAAAGAAAATGGGGACGCCAAAATGTGACATAGAAATAGAAGGGGAAATTCTCAACCAAGTGGATAATTTTAAATACCTAGGGGCACTTATAACATCAGATGGAAGATGTACAAAAGAGATTAAGAGCAGAATAGGGCAGGCAAAGACGCATTTCAGAAAATGAAGAGTATCTTATGCAATAAGTCGCTATCAATGAATGTAAGAAAGAGAGTACTAAAATGCTATATAGAACCAGTTTTGCTGTATGGCAGCGAATCTTGGAATGTAAATGAACAAATTAGGAAGAACTTAGAAGCAACAGAGATGTGGTTTTTAAGACGAATGTTGCGAATTCCTTGGACTGCCAGAGTAACTAACAACGATTGCCTGAAAGAGGCTAATGAAACTAGAATACTACATACAACAATAAGAAAGAGACAAACATCTTTCTTTGGTCATGTGATGAGAAGAGAGGCATTGGAGAACATCGTGACAACTGGAAAGATCGAGGGGAAGAGAGGCAGAGGCAGACCAAGAGAAATGATGCTGGACGGACTGAGACGGTGGCATGGAGGAATATCATCAGCAGAGTTGATCCAGAACACCAAAGACCGAGATCTGTGGAGAGCCATGAACGCCTACGCCAGCCGGCACGGCACTTGATGATGATGATGATATATATATATATATATATATATATATATATATATATATATATATATATATATATATATATTAATCACTCTCCTCATAATCATCAGAAAAGCAACAAGATGCTGAATGAATTAGAAGTGCATTCTTCATCAAGTGTAAGTAATAAACAAAGAACATTATCAATGATAGTAGAGTATCTTACTAGCTAAGGAAATAATTCTTTATCTGATCTGAAAACAGAGAGCTCTAACAAAAGGTTCAAATCTCTCTTACTATATCCTTTAATATACATTCATTTCTAATGAGTGAACACTAACCTGTCTCCAACGGACACCACAAAAAAGTAAAAATCCACAGAAATCAAATCATATCTCGCCTGTTCAAAACCACATGACTGACAGCCAAGCAGAATTATAAATCCTTTCAAATATTACAACAACCCAGCTAATTTACATAAGCCTATGCTAATTACTCATTTAAATAAGCTTATGCTAATTTTGCCCCAGCGACATTTCAACACTTCCTTGGGATGGGCTGGCATCCTCAGATCATGTGCATCATTTTGTACAGGTGTTCTGCAGCTGTCATGTGGAGGAAAGTTCTATTTTTGGCCGTTTCAGAATGGAGGAGTGAGTGAGACAGAATAAAGTCACAGATGGCTATTAAACAAATGTCTCAAAATCGTCGAACTAAGCATTTTATGACCTGTCGACTGTACTGGGATTCCTGAAGACTAATTAAATATGTTTTCCACCCGTACTGGTATATGTTTGGTTACTTGATGTGCTAATTGTCTTTCTGATCTACCTATGTAAGTTGGTTGGCACTCACACTGGATGTGATAAATGCAGCTAGATTTGGTGTACAGAAACAATAGTTCTTTCCCAGATGAAAGTAGTCTTGAGGTGGTTTTATATTTGATCATTCATTCAGCAGCAATGAATGTGTATTTTGCGCTGTATAATTTATTTGTTTCATAAGTATCCCATCTAAAGGTTAGTTGAAAAAACACTTGAAGTTTGGGGACCAATTTTCAGGTCCTTGCTTGCTTGCTTGTGTTCGTTGGCTTGAGCTCCAACGCGAAGTCCTGTATGTCGGATGAAGGCATCCTGTTGTCCAACATCAGTGTGATGTCATACAGGACCTGAGTTTTGCGTGAGTATCCGTTGTCCCATGTCTGGCTTATTGGTGTGCAGACTGGTGGTTCCTCGCCGTACAGGCAGACACAGGTCCTTAATATTTGAGGCTCTTTGATTATCTGCTAGAATGGGACCTAGAGGACTCCCCACGGCCACTCTGTCAATTTGGTGGTAACAATTTTTAAATAAAAATGAATTTTATATTAGTTGTGCACAGCAGTAATTTCTTGAATTTGGATGTCAGTAGGTCTAACTTTTGTTTCTTTGCTTGTATGCGATCACAGATGATGATTACTGTTTTTTTCCAAGGGAATGTCTGTGAAAATAGAGGCAATATCCATCGACACCATGTGCTTTAGTTTAAGATCGAGAGTATCCAGTAATTTGACCAGTTCAAATGACTCTTTTAATATTAAGTGTTTGAATGATTCACAGATTTAGCTGTTTCTGCAAGCCATTTCACCATTCTGTGTTGGACAGAGTTGAGCATAGATTAAATCGGTTTCAGTGGCATCCCAGGCTTGTGCAATTTAGGAAGGCCATAAAATAGGGAGTTTATGAGCCCCGTGGAATGACTAACTGTGCAGTATCCTTAGTGATGATTTTACTATCTAAAAGTGACTAAATCTCTTTTCTCACTTGTGCACCCAATTCCTCAGGGTTGCTGGCTTTAGGATCTAAGTAACATTTGGTTGGAATTGATAACATGTCTTCCATTTTATTGGAAGCATCAAAGATGTGATTCCTGAGATGATTGTTGTGAATAGCTTAGATTGCCAGAATAACATAACAATTATTACCTGGAAGAGGCTAATGAAAATAGAACATTATATACAAATATCAGAAAGACACAAATAGCGTTCTTTAGTATTGTGATGAGAAGAGAATATGGGAAAGCATTGTGATGACCGGAAAGATTAGTGGGAAAAGAGACATCGGCAGACTGAGAGAGATGATGCTGGATGGACTGTATGGTGACCTTGAGAAATATTATCAGCAGAGTTGATCAAGAACAGGGACCAAGGTCTGAGAAGATACATGAACACCTATGGTAATTGGCAGGGCCCATGATGATGATGATGCAGTCTCATATGTTTCTTCAGATTACAGGTCTGAGTAAAAGAAGCACCACACTGATCACACTTGTAAGGTCTCTCTCCTGTATGTGTTCTATTATGTTTCCTCAAACTGTCCGCTAGAGTAAAAGAAGCACCACAGTCTTCACATGTGTAAGGTCTCTCTCCTGTATGTGTTCTCTTATGGTTATTTAGATTGCCAGCTTGAGTAAAGGAAGCATCACAAAACTCACATTTATAAGGTTTCTCTCCTGTATGTTTTCTCTTATGTTTATTCAGATGGTCAGCTAAGGTAAAAGAAGCACCACAAACATCACACATGTAGGGTTTCTCTCCTGTATGTATTTTCTTATGTTTCTTCAGACAGTCAGCTCGAGTAAAAGAAGCACCACAAACATCACACTTGAAGGGTTTCTCTCCTGTATGCGTTCTCTTATGTTTCCTCAGACTATCAGCTTGAGTAAAACAAGTACCACAAATATCACATTTGTAAGGTTTCTCTAATGTATGTGTTCTCTTATGTGTCTTCAGACAGCCAGCTCGAGTAAAAGAAGCACCACAAACCTCACATTTGTAAGGTTTCTCTCCTGTGTGTGTTTTCTTATGATTCTTCAGATGGTCAGCTTGAGTAAAAGAAGCTTCACAAACCTCACATTTGTAAGGTTTCTCTCCTGTATGTGTTCTCTTATGTTTCTTCAGACTGCCAGCTTGACTAAAAGAAGCACCACAAACATCACACATGTAAGGTTTCTCTCCTGTATGTATTTTCTCATGGTTCTTTAGACTGAAAGCTTCAGTAAAAGAAGCACCACAAACATCACACTTGTAAGGTTTCTCTCCTGTGTGTATTCTCTTATGTTTCTTCAGACTGTCAGCTCGAGTAAAAGAAGCACCACAAACATCACACTTGTATGATTTTTCTCCTGTATGTGTTCTCTTATGTTTCTTAAGATAGTCAGCTCGAGTAAAAGAAGCACCACAGTCATCACACGTATAAGGTCTCTCTCCTGTATGTGTTCTCTTATGTTTCTTCAGATGGTCAGCTCGAGTAAAAGAAGCACCACAGTCATCACACGTATAAGGTCTCTCTCCTGTATGTGTTCTCTTATGTTTCTTCAGAGGGTTAGCTAGAGTAAAAGAAGCACCACAAACATCACACTTGTAAGGTTTCTCTCCTGTGTGTATTTTCTTATGGTTTATTAGATTGCTAATTTGTGCAAAAGAAGCACCACAAACATCACACTTGTAAGGCTTCTCTCCAGTATGTGTTCTCTTATGGTTCTTCAGACTGTCAGCTTGAGTAAAAGAAGCACCACAAACATCACACTTGTAAGGTTTCTCTCCTGTATGTGTTCTCTTATGTTTCTTCAGACTGTCAGCTTGAGTAAAAGAAGCACCACAAACATCACACTTGTAAGGTTTCTCTCCTGTATGTGTTCTCTTATGTTTCTTCAAATGGCTAGTTTGAGTAAATGAAATACCACAATCATCACATTTGTAAGGTTTTTCTCCTGTATGCGTTCTCTTATGTCTCTTCAGACTGTCAGCACGAATAAAATAAGCACCACAAACATCACACTTGTAAGGTTTCTCTCCTGTATGTATTCTCTTGTGATTCATGTTTTTTTGGCACTCTAGATGGTCATCTTGAATCAAAAGGTCATCCCATCCATTACATTTGTTTGGTATCACTTCAGAATGTGTTCTCTTATGTCTGTCTTCACAAACATTTGGACTGGAAGCAATAGACACATCTTCTGTGTGAGTTCTTTGAGAGCTATAACTGACATAATCAAAAGTGTCATCAAGAGACTTTGCAAAGCTCTGTGTATGTTTTTCTTGTGTTTCCTTATTTTGCCGCTGAAAAGTTTCAATACCCAGAGATAGTTTATTGTTTGTATCAATCACAGAAGACACATTTTCTGACATTTGACAATCATTTTCATGTTTTACTGGTGCCTTCCAACTGTTTACAACTATTCTTGATTCTGAGTTGCTGTGTTCAGTCATTTCTTGAATGATGCAACCCCCAGATATGTCTACCATTTTACTGAAGCTTTGACTCCTGTCCTCACACAGAACATCTGATAGCTCTTCTTTCACAACCTTCATGTGTATGCTGTCATATTTCCACTTTTGTGAATGTTCTTGTATTGAGAGGACCGGAATACTTGGAGACCATGAATGTGTTTCTGAAATAGACAAAAGTAAATAATTAATAGCCCCATGAATATGCAAGGTACTGAACAGATGTGTATGTGTGATCAAACAGGCAAACACTGCAACTATAGGCAATCAATTTCAAGGGAATGGAACATGGAGCAGAAGAATGATTAATGTGCTAATGTATGTTCTAATCTGATGTATGATTGTGATATTTCTAATGTCGACGCCAATCAACACCATTCCAAATAAAGAAGGAAAATCACTTAAAATGTTCACCATGTTAAAGCAGGGCACTCCTGCGTTTTTAATTGTATCATAAATTGCACCCTGTGATGTTTGGAGATTGACAACGGCTAAAAATAAAATTTGCCCACACTGTTGAGAATTAACACCTGCGCAAGGATGGGGCAGGCACTTACAAAATTACACCCCCCCCCCCCTACCTGTGGTGACTTTACTGACCCTCTACTGGAAAATCTGTCTTATATCTATATGAACCTACCCTATGGCCTGTCTCCACCCCTAGAGAGTCTTATGAGCCATTTCAGGTTTTCTATAGTAGTTGATCCACGACACTGGTGATCGAGTGAAATGGCGAGTCATGACCGCCCACGCTTTCCGGCATGGCACATGATTGATTGATTGATTGATAGCAGTTGGTCTCTTTGGATAGGGATATCATTCTCTGTTCCAAATCTATTTTGCCACAATGATCTAAGCTGATGTATGTTCTCAACTGATGTATGAGTTAGGCTGATGTATGATCTAGGCTGATGTATGATCTAGGCTGATGTATTATATGATCCAAGCTGATGTATGATCTAGGCTGATGTATTATACGATCCAAGCTGATGTATGATCTAGGCTGATGTATTATATGATCCAAGCTGATGTATGATCTGTTAGTTAGTCAACAAATCATTGTCATTGCACATCGAACCATTCAGTCCATAAGTGCTCAGATCCCTTCCTCAGTAAACTATGCAGTGTTTAGCGGCTAACGACGCCACTACTGTGTTGATTTATTAATCTTCTTTGGCTTCATGCGTAGTGTTCTCGTTTGGCCACACCTCTTCTATCTAAATTGCTGTTCTTGCATCCTGACCATGGTTATTGATTCAGTCATCACTTGGTTCTTGCGAGCGATTTACTTCTCGTAAAGCATTCAGAATGTCAGCCTGGTCCACGGTGCGTCCACCTTCCACAGCAGCCTTACCTGCAAGCTTGTCAGCCTGCTCATTTCCTTGTACACCCGCGAGCCCTGGTACAAAAATGAAACTAATCTTTGCCAGCCGAGACCGCTCCAGAGACAGCAACCACTGTCTTCAGATCCATCCCATCTCTATCTTCTTGAGCATGCACATTGAGTCACTAAGGAAACATGTCCCAGTGAATGTCTGTGTCTCAAGCCATGTTATTGCTTTACTTACTGCCATGCTACTTGTGGTCAAAGCAAAAGCACTAGAATCATCCTTCACAATTTTCCCTCCAGCCTGAGCTGTAAAGACACCTGAACTTCTCAATTGTCGAACGACCGACCGACCCATCTGTGTAAATTACAGTATCACCATCTAACGAGTTCTCAAAGATCAATGCTTGTACTTCCGCCTCCACAGCAGCCGGATTTTCTTGTCTGCATTTTCTGTCTAGTTGCTCTAGATGCTCTATGAGAAGTAAGACTTTTGCTAGAACCAAGTGATGACTGTGAATCTACAACCATGGCCAGACTGCGAGAACAACAAATTAAAAGAGGTGTGGCCAAACAAGACAACTACACAGGAAGCCAAAGAAGATCGATAAATCAACACAGAACTGGTGTCGTTAGCGACTACACGCTGCAGGATTTGCTGAGGAGGGGATCTGAGCACTTATGGACTGAATGGTTGGATGTGCAATGAGGATGATCTGTCGACTAACTATCTGTCTAGTTGGATGCAAACTGAAAAGGACGTAAAGAAATCTGTTGGCACTTGTACCCATTCCTCGCCAGGTTCTAAGGCCTCAAGTGAACACACCTGTTGAAGAATGTCTTTGGCTTGACTCATCCACGACCTTCCTCTTTTTAACCTGCTGCCCTTTACCTTCTTAATTTCACTATGCAGTGGATGTTGTGTGTTTGCGTTGACTCTGAGGTAGGCACATGCTCTGCAAATTTGTATACTGTCTCCAATGGCTTGAAAATCAAGAAGATAGCGCATCGCCCTGCATGCTGTATCTCTTGTACATCCAAAAATAATACGTACAGCTTTGTTCTGTATCCTTTCCATCTGCTTATGGCTGAGAGTCAGGATTGCCATCGCATACTCAAAAACAGACATGACCAGACCCTCGTATAGAAGACATATGGCGCTGCTCACAGTTTGCTGACGCCATCATCCGCATTGCAGACAAACCCCTGCTTGGCCTTTGTTATCATATGGTCTACGTGCTCATTATAAGCAAGGCTTCAATCCGTGTTTTGCATTTTTCGTGGTTCCACATGTTATTTTTGCAATATTTAAAATGCTTGATTTTAACATCTCCCATTCTTCTTCCACTGTTTTTCTTTCTATAGGTAATTTTACAAAGATTTCAGTTGGTCCTTTCTCATAATTTCCCTTACTGCCTCGTCCATGAGGTTTTTTAAGTTTATTGATTCAAATGGCATGTATTTTCCTTATCTTTGCTTTCTTCTTCTGATGGTTCTTATTGTGGCAACGACTGCTTTGTGGTCCACGACTCTGGTGGTCAAGTGAGATGGCAAAACATGACCGCCCACGCTTATCGGCATGGCACATGATGGATGGATGGACTGCTTTTTGGTCAGTGTTCATACTTAAGTTGGGCACTGCCCTTGCATCTAATATATTGATCATTCTATTATTTCTTGTTAATATAAAATCAATTTGGCTTTTAGTATCTAGATCGTTCCATTTATACCAAGTGTATATTTGTGAGACTTTGTGTTTATAGAATGTGTTTGTCATATAGAGGTCGTGTTGGCTGCATAGCTCATCAGTCTATGTCTGTTATAATTTCTTTTATTATGTTGGTCTCCAAATGCTCCAAGATGTTTTAATGCTCCAAGATATATCTTGGTTTGCCTTTGAATTTAACAATAATAACTATCTGACTTAATCAAATAACAATTAACTGATTTAGCTGTTTCCTCATCAAACATTAATCATATCCTTTTCCATATGTATTACCTCCTAAAAAAAATAATGTTTTTGTTATTACTTTATCAGATCTCCTCCACATCAACTCACTCATGCCTAGGATCTTCATATTTTTCATTTCTTTCATTACATTATCTAACTTTCCTATCACAATAGTGTCTTGCCATTCCATGTACTATTATAAACTTATTCATTTTGGTATTGCCATCAGTAGCTTGATGATGGTATGGTGTCATCAGTGGTTCATGACAGTCTATATGAGATGAAGGTGTGCTAAGATAACCATTAACGTCAAATCCAGACTCTGATCTTTCAAAATGCAAAGTCTTGGGTAGATAATCTGGTGGTTTTCTCTTGCCTTCCACATTCTCACTAGGGTCCTCTACCTCCCTTTTGACAGTAATTTTCTGTCAGGAGAAACTGTCAGGACAAGAGAATTCCCTGCTTGGCTCAGCTTCAGAGTTATGCACTGATCTCTACTGATCTCGGTGGATACTCCATCACACCTATGATCATATTTTTCCCAGTGTCTGAGTAGATTTACATTCTGCTATTGTGTTGATTTCAATGAAATAAGGCTTTGGCCATTCAGAAAGCAAAGGCAAACTATTCAATATAAAATTACCTAGCAAATCAAAAATAGGCTGTAAATGCTGAGATTTATTGCAACACAATGTAAAGGATATCCAACTAACTGTTGCATTCTATTGCACATAATTGTCAGGGTCTTATAATTGGCTCGTTGGCTAACACGTGTGAGACAGTACAAGTATAACGTGATTCGACGTAAGACACAGCAACACAAGTTCTATGGATTTATTGCCACATTAAATACAGAACGATAATTACAGCAATCTACAATATATAACTCACGACGCTCACAACCACAATACAGCTCATAGGTCTGACGCTCAAGATATCAGTCGATCGGCTTTCAATCACGGAGATTCATACAAACGCCTTGCTCTCATCGCACATGTCCGTCCGGTCTCCAGTCCCAGCTCGGTCTCACCTTAGCACGCCAACTGCCCACTGCCTCTAGTGGTGTCACGTGTCCTGCGTGCGTCTGTCGTCAGCCTGACCGCTGGTCGCGTGTCAGGTACCAATCTTGTCAGCCGGGTGTCGCAACGATGTTGCTGCACAGCTATACCATGTTAGGCTCTGACATTCTCCCCGGGTACCTCAATGAAAGATGTCATCTTTCATTAATGATGTCTGTATATACTGGGGTAGTGTTAACTTCATGTCAGAGACTACTCTTTCCCAGTGTTATGCATGAAAATACATATATGGCATGGAAATATATGCAAAAAAATGTAAGTTGCATTGAAATGACAAATGAAGTACAACTTTTAACACAACTTAGGTTTCTTCCCCCTGATGGCTGGTTACCTCCATTGCAATAATACCCAGTCAGATCAGTAGTTACCAGCTTCACGCATCTACTTCGCAGCAATTTGAAAAAAACGTAATAATATGGTTGTTTTGCAACAGCCATCTAGCCAGACTGAAATACGACTTTACATAAGTCGCATTAAACACTCAAACTCTGACCTCATTTGGCCAGGAGCTCTTATGTTGGTTTGCAATGTTGGCAGCTATCTGCCATGCTTGGTGGACGCCTACCCGGTGTGTTAACCATTTGAGCAACAAAATGTCTATTTATACAATACACATTAATGAATATGTTTCAAATTATGGCCCTTGGTGTAATTCGTAAATGCAAGGGAAGTAATTTTGACAATTAAGAAATTCAATAAATGACAATAATTATTTAATTTCTTAGCGTCATTGCTTGACGTTTCTTCATATTAACGAGAAAAAGTCGGTAATATGAATACATTAATCAAGATATGATTCTAAGATTACACTAATCAATTTAAATAAGTACCCAATTGGTGTATTATATTTTATAGATTCAAAAGGATTTTACAATCGTCATAAGTTTTTGAATATTTGTATATCGTCTGCTAATTTTGCTATACTTTTTAAATTACACAGGAAGTACACACGAAACGCAAAATTTAGTTGCTGTTTGACCACAAATGCTCCCGTTTTCTTTTGTAACGGATAGTTAAATGTTCTCAAAGTTCGTGTTTGATGTTCTAGTATCACAACTATCGGATTATGATGGAATGTTCTTATTTCCGATGTGTTCACAACTTCTGGATAAAGATTGAATGTTCTTATTTCCGATGTTCAATTGTGGAACATTTTGGATTAAATTCGATGCAGAGGTGGTGTATAAGTCATTGTTCAGTCCACATTTGCACACGTCGTTAAAATATCACGGTGAAGAAAATCACTCACAGCTGTCACTGTTAAATGGTAAATTTCGCTTCTGGTAAGTGGTTAAGCGTCTGTGACACTGTTCTTGGTGTATATTTACAATTAATAATGTTCTCTTTCTAACACACACTACACAATTATACTACACTCATTACATGGATTGATTAAAATAAGTATATTATACATGTCGGTTTTTTAACCGTATCACAATTACAATTATAGACCTTACACAGTAGGTGAATAGAAAACATTCACTTATTGGTGGCTGTGTTGTTCTGAGTGTATTAGTACACTCTGCACTCAGACATTGCTTACTGGGTCGGTTGGACAACGGGACAAAAGATCGGCAATTGTATTGATTCTGCCAGAAATGTGACGAACCTCGAAACTGTAATTTTGAAGCTTCAAGGACCAGCGAGCAATCATATTGTTGGATGGTACTCCGGCATTTATATACCGTAATGGACTGTTGTCAGTTTCGATGATAAAGTGACGTCCTAGAAGATATCTGGATAGTTTCGTCACACTTTCTACTAAGGCAAGTGCCTCTAATTGCGGAATGGACCAGGCCCGTTCTCTAGGCCTTAGCTTTCTTGATATGAAACAAATGGGATGCAGGATGTTGTTGTATTCCTGCAATAGGACTGCCCCAATCGCAACGGAGCTAGCATCTGTTCTCAATCTGAAAGGTAAACGAATGTTGGGCAATTTAAGGAAGAGATTATTCGAATTCTTATCAGAAAAGTATGTCAAAACTTTATGAAATGCATTTCGTAGGCATTCATCGTGTACAACTTTTTCAGGCTTATCCTTGGTTAGTAAGTTAGAAAAAACCTCGGTCAGTTCTGAAAAATCAGGAATGAATTTCCTGTAATAATTGATCAGTCCCAACAAACTCCGGACTTGTTTCTTATTAGTCGGGAGTGACAGTTTCAGAATTTTGGAGACAATTTTGTTGTCTGTCATGACAAAGCCATTGGATATTCTGTACCCCAAAAATGATATCTCTTGGTAAGCCATGTTCACCTTTGAAGGCTTCACTGTCAGTCCGTGCTGTCTGATACGTTCTAGTGTCTGTTCTAGTGTCTTTATATGTTCCGTCATTGTCTCTGTATGGACACAGATGTCGTCAATATAACAAATGATATTAGGAATGTCAGATAGGAGGAGTCGTGTCATGCGTACGAATGTGGCTGGGGCATTGACTAGCCCAAATGGAAGTTTGCACCATTCGTACAGTCCCCAAGGCGTGGCAAAAGCTGTTAGATGTCTGCTGTCTTCATGTACAGCTATCTGCCAGTAACCTTTAGACATGTCAAGCGTCGTAAAGAACTTAGCGTCAGTCAGTTCTGTTAGAAGATCGTCAGTGTTTGCCATTGGTTCAAGATCTAAAACAGTTATTTTGTTCAGTTTTCGGTAGTCGATGCAAAGTCGTATTGTCTTGTCCTTTTTTCGTACAATGACCATGGGTGAAGAGAAGTCTGATAAGGATCGTCTGATGATGTTGTGTTTTTCTAAGTTGATAATTTCTTGATGTAACTGTTCTTTGTAGTGTAATGGTATTGTGTATGGTCTACATCTTATTGGTGTGTTTGATGTGAGTGTGATGTGATGCTGTACTAATTCTGTTTGTCCTGGGTTGTCTGAAAAGATGGTGTTGTACTGTTGTATCAACTGTTTGCAACTGTTTGTCTCTGCTTGACTTAAGTTTGGATTGATCTTGATCTCATTTAAGCAGTTTGTCGTGTCTAATGTAGGTGTTGGAATCTCGTCGCTAGAATCGTCATCTTCGTGATCTATTATCACGGTGCAAGCTGTTGTATCGTCTTGTTCGTTGTCTCTGTTGTGGTATGGTCTTAGCATATTTATGTGAAATATTTTGTGTTTGTCTTTTATTAGGATTTCGTAGTCTACAGATGAGATTTGTCTTGTCACTTTAAAAGGTCCCTGCCAAGAATCAGTCAGTAGCTCTCTGTCACTAGGTAGTAGTAGTAGAACGTCCTGTCCAGGTGTCAATGTTATAGTCCTGTTACCTTTGTCTGCGTACTGTCTGTAAGTAGCACCAGATAGTTTAAGTGCATTTTTAGCAATTTCACATGATTTAATAATCCTTTCACGCAATGATGTTACATACACAAATGATGATATGGGTTTCAGTATTGGAGTAGAATTAGTTAACATTTGGTGATAAATTGTTAATGGGCCTTGTGGTTTGGCACCATAGATTAGTTCAAAAGGAGAGAAACCGGTACTAGAATGTGGTACCTCGCGATAAGCAAAAAGGACAGCTGGTAAGTATACATCCCAGTTGTTGGGGTGATCTTGAGTTACTTTGGCAAGCATGTGCTTCAGGTCCCCATTAAGCTTTTCTATAATCCCGCTAGAGTGAGGATGATAGGGGGTATTGAAAACTTGCTTCACTCCTAACATTTTAGTGAAAGCTTGGGTGGATGCGGCAATAAACTGAGTGCCTCTATCAGACTGGATAGTATCTGGAAATCCAATTCGGGAGAAAATATGGAAGAATACTTCCATGATGTCGTTGGCAGTAATGTTCTTTAGCGGGATCGCTTCTGGCCATCTACTACATTGATCAACAAAAGTTAGAATATATTTATTCCCTCTAGTAGTTGTATGACTAAGAGGGCCCACAATGTCAATTGATAATTTTTCAAAGGGTCGACTGGCTAAGTCAGTGACTTGTAACTTTGCCTGTGGGTGTTTACCTTTTTTTACTAGTTTCTGGCATGTATCACAACTTCTGCAATATGTTCTTATGTCATTGCAAAATTTTGGCCAATGAAACTGTGTCAAAAGTCTTGACCTGGTTTTAACATATGCCATATGACCTGCAAAAGGTATATCGTGAGCAAGATGTAAAGCTTGCTTGCGATAAGTAGTTGGCAAAACAGTTTGCTTTGTTGTAATGTCACCTCTGGTGTAGTACCTGGTGAGTATATCATTGTGTAAAGCAAAATGCCATTTCGCATTTTTGGTTACTCTTGCCTTTTTGCCGATCAGGTCAAAGTACTTTGACAGTGAAGGATCAGCTTTTTGAGCTGTTATGAATGTTTCCTTCATAGAGTCACTAGGTGGTAATTCTGGGCTAAGCATTTGTATAGCCTCAGTTTGGTTACTTTCATCTTGCACTCTAGCAGTAGCTCTTGTTACTGCGTTCACACACTCAATGACATCAGATGATGATGGAATGATATCGTCAATGATGTGATGAGAACTTAGTGCTGCATTAGGTAGCATACATTCAATAGGTGATATGACATTTTCAGTGATGACATTTGGTGGTGATGTGCTATCATCAATACATAGTGATGTTATGTCATGATTATGAGGTTTGTCATTCACCTCAGGTAAATTTCCTATGATTATATCGCACACTGGGTTTGTAAGTGCC
Organism: Cepaea hortensis; assembly: GCA_963921405.1. Lineage (NCBI taxonomy): Eukaryota > Metazoa > Mollusca > Gastropoda > Stylommatophora > Helicidae > Cepaea > Cepaea hortensis. The sequence goes on along the minus strand of OY992876.1, from coordinate 486,471,247 downwards.
GCGACCTTTACTTTCCCGGTGAGGAATGGTGTTTCAATGTATGCCCATGCTAATGGATATTTTTCAATATTGCCTGAAAATGTTCTACATGTGATGTGTCTGCCTGTATAGTCTGTAGGCGTTATGAATGTTGTTTTCAGGCCAATAAGTGTACTTCCGGTGTCGCGAAGTACTGTAGCAAACTTGCCATTGACATACCCGTGATGGATGTCTAATCTGCCTTTTGAGTCTATTACCAAGTTAGCTTCCTCACTGGCAATAGGGATGGCGTGCCCGCATGTTAAGATACCATCTTCATAGAAGGTGTTACAGACAGTGCATTTGTTAGCATTAAATACATCACAAGCCTGTGCTGCATTCACAGGATGTTTCTCTGGATTTTCGTCTTCTGACGCTGAGCTATCGAACAAGGCGGCATTGGCTTTGTTGGTCATATGCCTGCCTCTACAATGCATGCGATGGTGCCCGAAAGCCTTGCAGAGAAAACATTTACGTTTATTTTTGAACAATTTACGTTCTCTGTCTTGACTGTTTACCATATTTTGCAAGTATGTCTGGTATCCTGGGTTTTGATCGCACATCTCGTTCAAATGGTGAGAAAATTTACAAAATCTGCACTGTCTAAATTTTTCAGAGGTAGGTCTGTTTGGTTTTTGCCTACTATAGTTTTTCTCATAGTTGGCTGCTGCTACCCAGTTACTGTCAGTAGCTTCAGTGGCAAAGCATTGTTTGTTGGCCGTGTAATAGGCCGACCCACGTCTTTCAATTTCTTCCACACTTGTGCATTCATTCTCCTGTAAGAACTTAGAAAACGATGATGGGATAGAAGAAATGATTTTATCTCGAATGATGAGATCTTCTAATCTATCATAACTTTTATTAATTTTGGCTGCTGAAGTCCATTTGCTGAAAACATCTCGGACTAAACAGAGGTAGTCAGAGAACGTTTGAGTTGATTTTGGACTCAATTTACTGAATTGTTCTCTGTAACCTGCCTCGTCTAACATGAAATGTGCCATTATCTTAGATTTAATATAATGGTACTCTTTCCTTAGGTCTTTGGGGATGGTTTCAATGACTTTAAGAGGTTCCCCAGATAGACTCCTCATATAAAGAATATTCCATTCAGAAAGTGGAACTTGGTAATGTTCCATTAAAGTCTCAAAATTTTGGGTAAAGGCTGCTATGCAGTCACCCGAGGTATAGTTACGGACGATACCTTGATACTTCTTATACTGGTTTTCTTTTTCCAGTCTTTCAGATTTCTTTGATTCTTTATTCATCGCAGTCTCAGTGTCAAGTTGTTTCATTTTCAACTGTAACTCTAGTTCTTCTTTCTTACTCTGAGCTGCTATTTCTGCTTTCTTAAGTTCACTGTCTATCTCAGCTTGTTTTAGAGCTGTTTCTGCCTCTATTTGCTTGGCAGCTTTTTCAATCTCTGCCTGTTTCAAGGCTGTTTCAATCTCTGCCTGTTTTAAGGCTGTTTCTGCCTCTGCTTGCTTGGCAGCTCTCTCCGCTGCTCTTTCTTCGCGTTCATTATTTTTCTCCTGTACCAGCAGGTATTCAGAGTATTTGTCCTCGCTCCATTTTGTTAATTCATCACCTGTTAGATGTAATTTAATACCCATATCGATGAAATCAAATAGTGACGACATGATGGAGAAAATACGTCAATGAAAATCAAATACACAAAATATGCTGTAAATGGTTAGTAGGAAATAGTTTACAATTTATTTTACTATACGATGCGTGCCTACTATTGCATACGTAAAGTTAAAGTATAGAAAAATATACTCAAGTGCCCTGGATACGGTGAAGAATGGTTGGACACTCGGGCTAGAAAACTGTAGGGTCGTTACTTCGGAACCACTAATGACCTCTACGGCAAGGTTATGGCTGGTACGGAAAAACCTGCTTTGTTTTTGGAAGAAAATAAGTTAGCGTTTATTTGTTGGTGTGTGCCTGCAAGTCACTAAGTGTTAACTAGGTTTGGATGGCGTCGAGTGTAATTGTATGTCGTAAATTTGTCGTCAACAGTTTCAACAGAAGTTACACTCTTTCCAAAACTCTTTGCGTTCCACAAACTCAATGCACAAAGCCAATCTATCTGTATTTGAACACTCAATAACATTGATGACACATCACTTACATCAAGATGACATTCAGTAAGGACATAGACATCAAGTTTACAAGATGGCGACAAGGTCAAAATGGCGACAAAATAACAATGTCGACAAAGTCAAACGGTGACAAGTTTCACAAATCACAAATGTTTTACACGTTTACAGGATCAAACAGTATGTACTGCACATTTACTAATGGTTTTACACATGTTTAAACAATGTAATAATGGATCATACTGAGACTTTCACGATCACATTTACATAGCTATAACCTTGACAAATTTCACAAGTTCAAGAATTATAGTTTTAAATACGAAAGACGAGCAACACACGTCTACATATATTAGGTTCTTAAACAAGGACGAGCAACCCACGTCCACACATGTCAGGGTCTTATAATTGGCTCGTTGGCTAACACGTGTGAGACAGTACAAGTATAACGTGATTCGACGTAAGACACAGCAACACAAGTTCTATGGATTTATTGCCACATTAAATACAGAACGATAATTACAGCAATCTACAATATATAACTCACGACGCTCACAACCACAATACAGCTCATAGGTCTGACGCTCAAGATATCAGTCGATCGGCTTTCAATCACGGAGATTCATACAAACGCCTTGCTCTCATCGCACATGTCCGTCCGGTCTCCAGTCCCAGCTCGGTCTCACCTTAGCACGCCAACTGCCCACTGCCTCTAGTGGTGTCACGTGTCCTGCGTGCGTCTGTCGTCAGCCTGACCGCTGGTCGCGTGTCAGGTACCAATCTTGTCAGCCGGGTGTCGCAACGATGTTGCTGCACAGCTATACCATGTTAGGCTCTGACATAGGCTGTAAATGCTGAGATTTATTGCAACACAATGTAAAGGATATCCAACTAACTGTTGCATTCTATTGCACATAATCTTACCTTGATCTACATAGACTTCAGGTTGTTCTATCTTGACATGTGATGGTAGTTTACTCTCCATCTTTCAATCTGAAAGATTTGTAAGTTGCATATGTATACAAAAGTAAACCAAATTAAATGAATGTGATATTTTGTTTGTCAAGATATCTAATCTTGATTAATTATACAAAATGTCTTATAATTACTTCAAGACATGATTTCTGATATGTTATTCCTCAAGTTCCCATTAAAAATGTTAGTTTGGCAATCAAATACAGTGTAATAATATTGGTTTAAAATGACAAAAATAACACAACAATACATGAAGGATTTGTGAAACAGCTTTATTACTTGTGTCACACATCATGCAGACATTACAGTTGATCTATTCTTTGCTGTATCTTATTCCCCTTTCATCATCATCAATCAGGTTGGCTGCAATGGATCTCCAACACTGTCTGTCTCTCGCCTTGACTGTACATTCTGTCAGGCTGATGTTCCTCCATCTCTTGATGTTATCTTCCCACTTGTATCGTTGTCTACCTCTTGCTTGCTTGCCCTCAACCTTACCTTCCAGTATGGTTTTTATACCCCTTTCCATAATCTAATAATGAGTCTTCAATTGGTGAGAAAAACAAGAAAATCTTGTCATAAATGTTCCTTCTCAACTGTTGCTTGTAAGCAAGAATTCTACTTTATGAGCTTATAACATGAAATCTGTGAGTGTGTCTATACTTGACAATTAGATACATTTGGTCCCAATATGGTCTGCTTGTGCATTGAAGCTCAATGATCTGGACTTTGTTGATAACATTGCCTTCTTGTCCCATACATTGAAATGAGATGCAAGATGTAGCTGAATACATTGGACAGGAGGTCACAACAATTAAATCTTACAAATTCACAGGCAAGGACAAAGATAATGTGAATAAATCAAGCAAATGATAACCTGATCTCCCTTTGTGAAATGACACTGCAAGAGGCAGAATTATACACCTGTTTAGGTAGCAATGTAGACACAGATGGGTCAGCATATAAAACTAAAAACTGTCATTTACTGCCAATATAGTACCTTGCTGTGTATGGCAGGGGGGTCTTGAGCCTGAGGAATAAGGCCGCATGGCTAGTGCAGTCACAGCAAACTGTGCAGGTTAGGGTTTTCTTTTTGCCCCGACATAAAAAAAACTCCACACCTTACCAAGGATTCAAATCCGGGTCTCCCAAAGAAGAATCCTGCATTCTAGCCACTCGGCCAGCATATGGGTCAACATATAAAGATACTACAATAAGAATGTAAAAAGCAAGAGGAACTTGCATAGCAAGTGGACATTTGTGGAAGTCACAAAAATTAAACAACAGATTGTTCAAGTAAAACTTTAAAACAGTACAGCTGTATGAATCAGAACCATGGGGAATGACATACAATGATTATTAATAAACTACAAACATTCATTCATTATTGACTGGGTAAGATAGGAGGACTAAAATGGTAAAAATATTTGTTTAGTTCTCTCCATGAGTTCCCTTAGTGAAACATCACTTCAAGAAGAGGAATCATTCATCTACATATGTATTAGCATTTTCGTATCTCTGCATTCTCTCTCGCGCTTGTGTCCTCCATTTTCTCCATCTCCACTACAGGGATTGATCTCATCCCTCCTGTGGTGACTCTAAGTACTTGATTTTGCACCTTGCCCAGCTCTTGTAGTGTGGGTTTTTATGCTGAACACCACGCAGTTGACCCATATTCCAGGTGCAGTTGTATGCTCTGTTGCTAGGCATTTTCCCACGGGCTCCCCATGTGGTTCCACTTAGTTTTCTCAGTATGGCTATTTTCCTGCTGGCTTTTGCTACTGCTGTGTTGATGTGCTTTCTCCATATAAGAAAGAGGGTAAATAGAGTTGTGCTGCACTTGTCAGTGTTTATACTGACACAGCATCTATTTTCCAATGCAACAAATGCATCTAGAGCTCTTTATAGCGATCTGGTGGCAACTGATGCATGTTCATTTGTGCTACATAGAACCAGGTCATCAGCATGCATTGCCGCTTTAATTCCTTGCGGTAGATTAGCAACAAGATCATTGATGACGATTAGAAAAAGTGTGAGGGGCAAGACTCTGACTTGGGGAAAAACCATGACACAGTAGTACTTTCTTGCTCTTGAGTCCGTCTATCTGTACTTGGGCTCTTCTGTTGTGCAAGTATGCTTTCGCCAATTTGTACATTCTTCCTTTGACTTTACAGCACTAATACAAACAGAAAAGTTCCTCGGCTTGCCAGGCCACCCTATGAAGAACAGATTTGAAAAATTATCTATGGGGTGGTTGAAAAGAAGCAGTTTTATCCGTAAGGTGCAGATCCAACTGCAGAGAAACCACCAATCTTCCCACAGTTGGAATGCCCCTGTAAAACTATTCCAGAGTAAACTCCACGGAAAGATGAATATAGACTATCACTACAAATCCAGACAAAAGTGAGAGGAATATTTGACAAGGAAGAACAGAACAGTGCAGAACATGCACTCTCAGCTTCCTTGATGAAGAATACCCACAGGACCTCTGGATTCAAGTCTACACAGATGGGTCAGTAAAAAATACTGCTCGAACTGGTAGAGCGGGAGTGTAAATAGAATACCCAAATAATACTAGTGATATGTGCCGGTCTCCGTGGCGATGGCGTTACGTATGCGATTCGTAATGCTGCTTACCCGCATTTGAAACACAGCGTCATCATTTGTAAATGTAATCACATTTATATTGAGTATATTATTTTAATAACGTCATCAAAACTTGTCATATTACAACATTTGTAGAATGCATTACAGTAGCAATGTGTTGCATGATATGTTTAAAATGATGACGTAAACAACATGTTCAAAGATCGAAACTGTGATTATATGTAAACTGGCGGACAATTACTATGTATACATTTTTATGGTGCACTTGTATTAGTGTTACTGATTGCTTAATTTATGCAGCATTAACAAACTTGTTTATTTACATTATTTGCAGGATATTTAATCAACAAAAGAAAGCTGTCACAATGCAGAGTACAAAGTGAGTACGTCAAGACAATACCAGTACATTTTCATGAATTTTTCATTTTTTCTTTGACTTATAATGAACATTTCATATGACATTTAATTAATATAAATGGACATCTATTTTTAATCTTTAATTAGGCCACAGCACATCCTACAGAAACAGGAATATTACCTTGACTTTCCTTTTACCAGTCTGCATAATAAAATATACATCTTGCCAGGTTTGTTAGCCAATAATTAGCAATGCACATCATATTCAATGAACAATAATCAATTTGCAGCTATTTTTATTTATTAAATAGGTTACACACAGTCTATAGAAAATATATAACATATCATGTTTTGCCTTGCCATCCCGGACGCAACAATATATATGGTTGCTATGTAGTACATTTATCAATAAACAAGTCACAGCAATAGAAAGCAAAATGTAATGTTCTTAGCTCTCAATTTACTGGGCCGTGAGCAGAACTGCTCATTTGCTCAGATTCCTGTGCACTTCCTGGTTGTAGATGACGACACAATATTAATACATCCGCTTAGAATTGATGTAGACTCTTCATTGAGATACCATTGGATTCATCTTGTCAAGCTGTATTTAACCCAATTTTTAAATATTGACTAACATTACTAAGTCATTGTGTTATTTATCTCTGTTGCACTAAGATGACAAAGTAAGACAAATAAGCCACACTGATGTCAAAAGCAATTATCTTAAAAAAGGGGGATTCAATATAATTGATATTAAATGTTTACTTTACTTACTTAATGATACTTTTACTTTGTTTCCTCTTCAATATTTCTTAATTCATTGTGAAGCGTTTTTTACTTCTGTATACCTTGGTTGTATTCGAGCAAACCAATACAGCTCAAGAGACTTTTTTTAATGGTAGAGGTCATTGAGATATTAGGACGATATTCAGCATTAATAAACTTTGAATGATGTAGTCCAATACACAACATTACCAAAATTGAATGTTGAGTCCGACATTGAATACAGAAAAGACACCATGTTTCAAGCATCTGGGAAAGGGTGTACAAAAACTAAGAGATGGGTACTCTGTAATGGCCAGTAGAATTATGAAACAATATGTAATATAATTATCATCATCTTTCACTTTTGCCGTCATGCATCGTAGGGTGGAATAATTCGAGTTCCAGCACCCGATGTATAGCACTGGATAGTGTCATTCCGTGTGATTGTATAGTGATTTTGATGTTGTCCATCTATTTTCTTCTTGGGCGTCCTCTTGCTCTCATCGCAGAAGATCTTAGATGTGCTGCATTCTAATGAGATGGCCAAACCATTTGATCTTCTGTTTTTCGATAAATATGGCAAAAGGTGTTGATCCCTTTGTCTGTCTGATAACATTTCTTATTTGGTTTTGGATTGTTAAGTTGGTGGCTCTCCTCAAGCATCTCATCTCACAGGTGTTTATTTTACGTGTGTGCTCTAAAGGTACTGGAGAGTTTTGGTCATAGACCATAACTTTAGGAAGGGAAAATCTCAAATGCACCTCCCCGTGGTAGAGGATTTAAACACACCATGGTGTGGCTAACGCAGCACGGGGGACCGACTATCCACCGGAATAAATGGACAACTCTGTAGCTGAGCAGAGCAGGGCACTCATTTGTCCTGACAGTCAGAAATAACTGTCAAAGGCAAAGGTAAGAGACTACAATGTGGATGTGGAAGGCACAGGGAAACCACCACATTATCTTCCCAAAACGTCATGGCAAAACACTAAATGTGCAGGGAAAGTTGAACAATGAACAATATTATAATACAAGAGAAATGGAAAGCATGCAAATGATTATCCTAGTCATAACTGAGATAAGATGGAAGAGATCGGGCAAAATTATAACCGACAAACACAATAATTTGTGTTCTAGAAGGGATACACATGAAAATGAAGTAGGATTAACAACAATATTAATAATAGTATTAGTATTATTATAAATAATATAATAAAATTTATCTGAAATACACCAGCAAAAATTACTTGACTTGGCTGGGATTTTATTTTTTTTAAATTATTATTCTCAAATAATTAAAGTATTAATATTTTAAAAAAACAACAACAAAAAACAGCCAAGTCAAGCCAATTAACTGTTTTACAGTGTTATTTGTTTCATTTCTCTCACTTTCCACAATTGTTAATGCCCAGAAATGACAATTTACACACATAAAAGATTGCCTTTTGATAAGTGTCAGACAATACACATGGATTCATTGTTTCTTTTTGGACAAAACAAGTGTTTAAGTAGTTTGTTTTGATTATTTTAGAAATGGCAACACCTTCTGGTTCTGGACCTCATAGATTTTAATAAAATTATCCTTTAAAAAAATTTTTATATTATAGTTATTGTGATTTAAAGGACTTTGTGAAAGATTCTAAAATTAATACCATGTGCAGCATTCAGTTAATTATTTAGCAGACGGTAATAATGGAAAACAAGACTAACAGTGAAAGTTCATCATAATAATTAATATGATGGCACATGTTGAATTATGCTTGCGCTAATGGGCCACACTTGTGCCCCTAAATTTGCTTTGCCTAACACAATGTCCTACTTTCAAACCAGCTTATCGATCATCAACTAATTAGTAATGCCGAATCGCCCGCAAATTTAATGAGTTGTCGGTCGCGTTTACGCTCAATTACAATGGGAAATTAATTAAATAAGTAATTACCTGAAAATGTGAACAGACCACAAGTCAGCTACCAATACTGTCTGATGGCCACTCTGCCTATTGGACTGACAGTATGCTGAAATTAGCAGTGCATCCTCACACACCGAGAGGTCGAAAGTGAATGAGCTCTTACTGCTGAATTCCGTCCTACGTGCGTCTCAACTCGCACGGAGAAATAGTGCAACATGATGTGTCTCAACTTCTTGAGAACCCTGGGTTCTCCGCACTGGAGAATCTATTTTCTCCTAGCACGAGATAATCATAGTGCACTTAGCAACCCGGGTCACGCAAATCCAGGTGCTTCTCGAACATTCTAGGTGAAGAAACATCCTCGACTTTCCCCAGTTTATTTATAACTGGGGAAGTACCTGATGATGCGCCGGGTTCAAGCGGAACCTCTTACGACACAGCACAAATCTTGCGTCGTTTTGTCACAACAACAACGATTGGCCTGGTGATATGACTTAATTGCCTCGGACAATATCCCATATCCGAACTCACTGACTGACTGCCTGGCTGAGATTCCTTCCTCAGCCCAAACTCTGAATAACTGACTAGTTTTTCCTGAACGTAGACCGAACACTGAATAACTGGCTAAGCCTCAGAATCAACTCTTCCTGAATGTCACTCTCTTGGCTGGTTTCCCTCACTCAGCCCACACTCCACTCTCCTGAGTATCTTCTCTGTGGATCCAGCTCCCCTCACTGGTCCACAACTTAATGCCCTAGCTAAGTCTCCCTCCTTACCCTCAGACTCAATTCTCCTCTAATTTGCCCAGAATGTTTTTATTCACTCTTCCTGGACCTACCAAGAACCACCATTTAACCCCTTTAACACCAATCTAAATTCCTCCAACATTACATTTATGGAATTCCTTTGTCTCTTAGTCTACTATCATGTTTTTCTCTGTGCCTTCATGACTCATACTGACATCTCCGTGATACACCCTCCATTGTTTTGGAATTCTTACCTCCACCTTTCTGGCCTAATATCCTCATATCTCTTCTCTGACCCAATTACCCGTGATTGTATAATTAAATTCTTAACTCATCTGTTCACCCCACTTTGGCGTAAACACACGCATGTTACATTATTAAACCTCTTAATAGGCAGTCCTATGACGATTTTAATTTGAGTATTTACTAATGAGACCGCCACAGTAGATAGACCTTGAAATTCAAAATCTAATGGTACCTCAATGATGCCTGTATGTCACTGCTAAGTGAAGATATTCACAATTTTGTGAAGGTGAGACGAGTTGCGATTTCTCATGCTATTCACCCATAAGTGGAACTCTCCAGTGTGTCTGATTACCTTCACCAAGAGCGTGCGAGATGGTCTCAAACAGTCATATGAAAACTGACTTCAAAAATATGTTCTGTCATGTTAATTGATTAAAAAATAGTACAAGTATACAAATAAATTATTAATAGTCTTTAAACTTGTGTTCTCTTTAACTTTAGTAGGTCAAATTGCACGTTTTGAGTGTTGAAAAGAGAAAGTGTACATGCCATGCCGATCGGTATGCGCATACGCAGTCGCCATGGCACATGGCCTTGCATTTCCCCATTCACAAAGACACGCTTCGCAGAAAATGTTGTTTTTCATCCACATCGGAAGCAATTACCGCGATGAAACTTTCCAGATATATTTAAAATTGTATGCAGAATTCAAAAATACATATATAATTGATGAAATTCTATCCGCAGTGCCAGTTGTAGTGTTACAAAGTGCACATACCAGTCCGTCCGATATGCGCAAAGAATAAAAACACATCTTCGAAAAAAAATTTGTTTTCATACACATCGGAAGCAATTACAGTGATGAAACTTTCCAGATATATTTAAAATTGTATGCAGAATTCAAAAATACATCTATAATAATAATTGATGTAATTCTATCTGCAGCGCCAAAAAAAGTTAATTACGGTAAGTATGAAATATATTCTTATTTATATAAAAGATTACGATGATTTCAACCAATCGCTGTGCATGGAATATTAAGCCAACCTTTCCTGGAAAGCCCAGGATGGCGTGTGTTATTGTCACGTGAGATTTGAATGAATGAATGACGTCAAAAGAATGCATGGTAAATTAGACAGCGATTTCCGGGACGAGATTTTCAATGGCGATCTGACTCCGTATATGAATTCGGGTAATGGCACGATAGAACACGCTACAATATATCTACTACAATTTTAATCATTTATACATCATTATTGTGACACACCCTTACTTCCCAATTTCTGCCATGAATTGTTGTTTGGTCCAAACCGACTTTTTGTTTTGTTTTGCAGTGAATCAGTTAATCATGGTTACTGGTCTGGTGTATTCACTGTATTTCAGATGTATTTTATTTTTATATTTTTTATTATTATTAAATTTATTATTTGCATATTTGTTACTATTTAGAGTTGTTATGGTCAAAATCAAAAGCAAACCGATAGATATAATTTATAAATATTATTATAGAAGTATACGCACCAACAACAAGCAGTAGCGATGAAGAAACACAAAACTTTTACGATGAAGTAGAGAAATGGCGATGTCACAAATTAGATCACAAGAAATAAAAATAATACCAGGAGATTTTAATAATGCAAAAGTAGGAATGGGAAATATGGCGGATGTAATGGGGAAATGTGGTTTAAGTACAAGAAAAGAGGCTCTCTGTGGCGATGGCGTTGTGGCCACGATTCATAATGCCGCTTACTCGCGTTCAAAACACAGCGGCGACCGATTTGGCAGCAGACCATGTCGCGCTGGTTTCAACGTTTTGATATGGGAGCCGGTCGTTCAGACAGCAATGGACAACTTTTTTTTTTTTTTTAATTCGCATATCCTTTACAGGACATCGCTGCCAACAGCAGCATCTTTCAGTTGTCTGTTGATTTCTTGGCAGGATTACACTCAGTAGTTTGCCATTGCTTTCTGAGCGGCCGGCTCAGTTATCCCGCAAGTTACCAGCGGGAGTAGAACCGCCTCCAGTTCTCGCCCACTACGAGACTCTGCGTGATAAACGGGATTACGGAGAAAGTGGTGTAACCCCTCGGCCAGAGAGACGGCAAATGGACAACTACTGAACGTAAATACTTGCCAAGACATCAACAATGGCAGTAAAATGCAACGTACTGTAAAGGATATGCAACTTTAATATATATATATATATATATATATATATATATATATATATATATATATATATATATATATATATATATATATATATATAAAACATGAAATGACAGAGGATACAAACTAATAGAATGGGCAACTATCTATGATAAGATAATTGGAAACACCTGGTTTAAACACCATACAAGAAGATGTTACACATGGAAAAGCCCTGATAAGAAAATACTCAACCATATTTGCTACATACTTATCAATAAACGGTTAACTATTTAGAAATGCATTAACTAATGTTGACAATGCCTGGTGCTGACTGTAATACTAATAGTACTAATAGTAGTAATAGTACTAAAGTGACCATGTACCACTATGTAGCCAAATTAAAGTAAGATTGTAGAGTGGGGATAAATGCGGATAAGAACATGAGACTTAATGTTGTTGTTGTTGTTGTTGTTGTTGTTGTTTTGTCCATCAAGAATGACGATGACCATTCATTTCATCCAGTGGGGTTGAAAGTATGGAGCCGTGAGTTCTAAGATGGCTGATAAGGCCTATTTTGGCTCGAAATGTTCTTTGACAATGTGGGCAAAGAATGCTTGACGTTTCTGGAGGAGGATTTTCTGCAGTTGTTTTTCTGTTCTGTCTTTTCTTCACAGTTCTTGCAGCCCTGGTTGCCTCACAAGTGACTGCACCCTTGCGTAATGATGCACGCAACGAATTTCGGTATCTGGCTGCAGTCATGATGAATTCCAAAAGCATTCAGTGAAATTTTCAGTGTCTTTAAAGCGTTTCCTCTGGCCGCCTTGGGGGCGTTTGCCACAACGCAATTCGCCGTAAAAAAATTCGTTTAGGGAGCCTGTAATCTGGCATGTAAGTCAAGTGACCAGCCCAGAGAATCTGATGTTTCATTAGTAGAGTGTGGATGCTGGTCATGGATGCTCTTTCTAGGACTTCAGTGTCTGGGATCTTGTCTTGCCATTTAATCTTCAGTAACTTCCTAAGGCAGACTGTGTGGAAGTGGTTTAATTTCCTAGCGTGTCGCTGATAAAAACAGTCCTGGTTTCACAAGCATATAGCAGTGTGGATAATACAACTGCTTTGCAGACTTTCAGCTTTGTTTGCAGGCTTATTCCATTTCTGTCCCATACATTCTTGTACAGTCTGAAAACATGAGGCTGAACAGTGTTGGTGCCAGGACACATCCTTGTTTCACTCCATTGGTGACAGGAAAGGGCTCAGACAGTTCACCATTTTCCTGTACTCTTGCCTGCATGCCATCATGAAATAGCCGCACTATTTGAACAAACTTTCGTGGACAGCCATATTTTGCCATAATCTTCCACAGTCCTTCTCCGCTGACTGTATCAAAAGCCTTGGTAAGGTCAATGAAAGTGGAGAACATTTCGCAGTTCTGTTCCTGACATTTCTCTTGCAGCTGCCTTGCAGCGAAAATCATGTCAACAGTTTCACGTTCTTTTCTGAAGCCACATTGACTCTCGGGAAGAAGACCTTGATCGAGATGGGCCGTGAGGCGATTTAGAAGAATTCTGGAGAGTATCTTCCCTGCAATTGAAAGTCTCTGGGAGTCTTGGGAGTCTCTGTGGCGAAGTGGTCAAGCCGTTTGGCTCGTGCTCCGAAGGTTGTTGGTTCGATTCCGGGCTGCACCCTTCGGTTTACGAGTTAAATGTTTCGGAGACTCCTGTGGGTCGTCGCTAAAAGCTACGGAGTTCGTGCTTTGTGCGACGCTTTCCGCGCTGCAGAAAGAGACCGAGTCATATGGGATAAAACCCGGTGCAATGAAGTCGACCCTGTCGACTTTTAAGCGACCTTTTTGCAATTGAAAGCAAGGAGATGCCTCGGTGGTTGTCACAGGATTGGCGGTTTCCTTTTCGTTTGTAAAGGTGGACTATTGACGCGTCCTTGAAATCTTGTGGCATGGTCTCATTCACCCATATGTTTGTAAAGACTTGGTGAAGCTGCTCTGTTAGGACCGGCCCAACTGCCTTGTATATCTCTGCTGGGATGGAGTCAGGACCAGATGCCTTGCCGCTGGAGAGTTGCTGGATGGCTTTGTTTACTTCCACTATGGTTGGCAGGTCATCAAGTGTATCATTGATGGGAACTTGAGGAAGGCAGTTGATGGTTTCATCATCGAAGAAGGAAGTTGCATTTAAGATGTTGCTAAAATGTTGTGCCCAGCGCTGAAGGATTTCTTTCTTATCGGTGACCAATGTTCCCCCGTCTGCACTGAGGAGGGGAACTATGCCTGGTGATGAAGGACCATAGACCGCTTTCAGTGAGTCGTAAAAGTTTTTAATATCATGTCTGTCAGCAAAGCCTTGAATTTCATCAGCTTTGCTGCTCAGCCAGGAGTCCCGCATGTGCCGAAGTTTCTGCTGCACTACTCTCTGAATGTTCTTGAAGGCATCATTTTTTTTTATGTTGACTTCGATCCACACCTCACAATTCCCTGTGTAGTGGGATGAGATCATGTACTATGATCCACTAGTATGATTTCCATATGGGTTCAAATATCCCTATCTGAGGCCTCAATTCAGGTGGGGTGGAAAATTATCATACGAGTAACACCAATGAGAAGTGTATACAGATAGATACACTCTCTATATGTGTACTGGATATATAGATATGTGAGGTGTTGTGGAAATATATGATTATAGAGATCTAGGGCATCCCGGATAGAAAAAGTGACCACACTTAAGGTTCTGCCTTTCTAAGGAAATCAGAGAATGGCTCGCAAATTCCTAAGTGAGGAACGAGACAGACAATGGTCGAGTCCTACACTAATGAATATGAAGATGCGGTGCAATGAGCCAGGAAATTTACCGCAGACAAAGAGAAGTTTTTCTCACTCTGAAGATAAAGTTTGTCCACGAGAATGCTTCCTACCACATTCTTCCTCGCGATAAATACCATAAAAGATATTAATTACCCAATATAATGAAACGCATATTGAAAAAAAAAACACACACACACACAAGAAAAAATTCCAGGTCATTTATCTAACTCAACATCTATTGTGAAAAGGCTTGGGGTAAGGGAGGAATGGTGCTATGCATGACAAACCAATGATATTCTCAATTTAACAAATACAATGCAATATATACCACATATAAAGTGATACTCACGTATAGAGTGAAGTGTCCTTTACACAGGAAACTATATCTCAAGATACAAGTTTAAGCTGGTAAAACAATCCTATTTTGGTTTGCTTGCATTCTTCTCCACATTATCATAATATATATAGAGTCTGAAATAAAAAGTCTTTGGTTCGCGTGAATTCCCGATGTTCTGAAAAGTGGTGGTGACTGAAGACAATATGTCACAAAGTTGCATGGAGAATTTGGTATTGAAGCCTTCGGCTGATGTATGTCAGTTTGAAACAAAAAAAAGTTACTGAATCGGTCACATGTAATATGATTTGATGGTAGTGAATTGGAAGAGGTATATTTGTTTGTCAGGGTGTTAATTGCCTTCCATATATCCTTACTATTTGTTTTATCCATTACTAAGTTCTTAAAATAATGTTTCTTTTATCTTTGTATGATACTTGTATATTGCACTTTGTGTCTAAGAGGGCGGTATGTGATTAGGTCCCTATTTTTATGTGCTTTATCTCTATCTCTCATAATTTCTAGTAGTTTTATTATTATTATTATTATTATTATTATTATTATTATTATCATTATGAGAGAGATCAAATCAAATCAAATCAACTTTATTAGGGTCACAAATTGGGCACGCAGGCCCGTCTTACATTCGGCCCTTCCAATCACTCGTCTTTCATACATCAAGAGCATTATACATTTACATAGGAAGAAAGATAAACATTGTGAAATGAATGTTGTAAACATAAACAAGGCAAATTACCATGTTATGAGGCCCATCTCCCACCTACCCATACATCACCCCACCCACACACACACCCCCACCTACCCACACACACGCACACCAAGGGACACATACATACCCCACCAACCGACCCATCCCCCTTCTGCACATCCCCCACCCACACACTCTTCCCTCACCTGTTCCCCCAACCAAAACACACTCGCCACCCACAAACATTCCCCCACCAACCCACACATCCCACATACACATCCTAACCCACACATCCTCTCCCCAACCACACCTCAAACCACCCATTCCCCCAGCCACATCTCCATTGACCACATATTCACTACCCACGCACACAATCCCCCACCAACCCACACATCGCACATCCACTCACACATCCCCAAACCATACACACACATCCCCATCAACTGACATCTCCCTACCCCCCCCCCCCCTACCCCCACACACACACATCTCCCTAACCACCCATACATCCCCAATCCACTCACACACACACACACACCCCACCACCCACACATACATCCTCCACCCACCCATACATGCCTTAACCCAATCCCACACTACACAATCCCCCACCCGCACATCACATACATCCCCTACCACGCAATATTCCCAACCCACGCACAGCACACACACATATCCCTCACAAACATATCCCACATACCACCACACATCCCCACCTACACACCACACACATATCCCCCACCCACATACCGTACAATATTCCCACCCACACCCACACAGATACCCTTACCCATCCACCCCACATACCCCCACCCACACACCACAAAAATCCCCCATCCACACACACATACCTCACCCACACAATATCCCTAACCAACACACACACACCTCCCCACCCACACACGCATTCTCTACCCGTCCACCAACACACACTCACGCACACATCCTCCACTAAGCACCCACACACCCCCACCCACCCACCCCCCAACCAAACATCTCTCGATCACAATATCCCTACCCACACACATCCTCCACCCACTCACACATCCCACTCCGACATATACACATCCCTCACCCACCTACACATCCCTAAGCCACTCACACACCCCCACCCACACATTCCCCATCCACGCACACATCTGCCACCCACACACCCCCACATACTTTCCCCAATCACCCCACATCCCCTACTCACCCACACATATACCCCACCAATATACACATTCCCCGCACCCATCACACAAATCCCCCACACCACACACTATCCCCCACCCACACACATATCCTCACCCATACCACCACACCCCCCACCCACACACCATGCACACATCCCCCACCAACACACCGCACTCATATCTCAAATCCACACACCATACACTTCTCCCCACCCGCCCTTGCATCCCCAATCCACCCAACACAATCCCCTACCCACACAACCCCGCCACCCACACATACTTCTTCAAACCACCCACACATCACCACCCACATAAACACACGCACCCCACACCCGTCACATACACATATCCTCCACCCATACACACATCCCCACACCCATTCCCACACCCCTACTTTCACCCCCACACATCCATCCACACATCCCACCAACACCCATAAATATCACTACCCACAAAAACCCACACACCCCAACCCATCCAAACGCATACCCCCACCCACACATCCCCCACCCACACATATCCCCACACTCACACACATCCTCCACACACACTCACACCTCCTCACATCTAGACACATACAAAATGTCTCACGTTGGCATTGAAACTAGTATGAACAAACTCCCACACTTTACTCACACACATACACTGACAATTGTCATGAGCAGTCTCATAAAAATGTTAAACATGGAGAAAAATGTGTACATAAAAAGTATGTGACGTAAACATAGTGATGCTCCCACACACAGAGATACACACAGAGAAGACACACACACACACACACACACACACACACACACACACACACACACATTCACTCTCACGCTCACTCATTCTGTCTCTCATTCACACTCACTGACTCTCTCACTCAAACTACAGTAATGTACATAAGTTTATATTATACATGATAAAATAAAATGTTATTTAACTGATAATATGACAGATGAGAATACACAAACATATGGATTCGCGTGTTACATAACATGCGTGTTACATGACATGCATCTGCTCAGCTCTCTCTCTCTCTCTCTCTCTCTCTCTCTCTCTCTCTCTCTCTCTCTCTCTCTCTCTCTGTATTCTTTCATATACACACTCACACACATGCGCGCTCACACACACACATACACACACTAATACATCAACTCTCGAACTGTCTCACTCTCTCACACACAATCCTTCACACACACACACTCACTCTCTCAATCACACTCTCTCACACATATACATACACATGAACGCATGCACGCACGCACACACTCCCTCACTCACTTTCACACATACACATACGAATGCATGCACTGACACATTCCCCAACCATTTCTCGCTCAATCACTCTCTCCACACACACGCACGCACGTGCGCACACACACATTCACTCTCTCACTCTCTCTGACACCCACTTTCTCTCTCCCCCTCTCTCTCTCTCTCTCTCTCTCTCTCTCTCTCTCTCTCTCTCTTTCAATCTCTCTCTCTCTCTCTCTCTCTCTCGCTCCCACACGCACACACATATATAGTGAACAATTATCTTCTTCTTCTTCAGCGTTCCGAGCCATTGAGGTTCTTTGCTGCAAATACAATCCGTCTCCATTCGTCTCTCTGGTGGACCTTCTCTTGCCAGTCGTTGATTCCAAGTGCTTGTAGGTCTGTACATGTATTATCTCTCCACCGCCTTCTTGGTCTACCTCGGGGTCTACGGTCATTTATTTCCTGAGTGTAAGCGAGTTTTGTTTCCCTATTATCTTCCATTCTTTCTATAGTTTTATAGTTAAACAATTATAATGAACGATTATAATGAACAATTATACCAGTAAATGAATTATGGTGGCATATAGTCGGTATGGATTAAGTATTGAAAGAGTTTTCGGTTAAATGTGTAGGTATTCATTGGAGTTTTCAGATCTGGAGGCAGATCATTCCATAAGTGCGCACCAGAATAGGCGAAACATGTTTTGTATAGGTCCAATCTAGGCTTTGAGACATGTAACAAATTTAGGCGCTTGCTGTTCATTGCATTAGATTGAATCAGCGGCAGAAGATACTCTGGGTTATTTTGAGATATAATTTTGTTCACTTATTTGGCTTTGTTGAAAAGGAAGCGCTTTTGAAGTGGTAGAAGTCTTAGATGACTGTATAAATTATTACTTTCAACGTGCTTTATGTCAGAAACCAGACGAATAGCGCGGTTTTGTAGAGAACATAGTCGTTTTAAATTAGATTTAGGGCAACCATCCCAAACTGTGGAACAGTAATCGAGATGTGATTGGATATAGCATTTATAGAATATTTTTGTGTGCTTTCGTCCAGGAAGTGCTGAATTTTAGCAAGTTGGTAAACTTGTTGTGCTATTTTCTTGGTAAGAACGTGAACATGAGAGCTCCAGCTCAAATGGCTGTCAATTAAAAGACCTAGTGTTTTATCTTCATTCACATTAACTATAGGTAACGTGCCCATGCGGAGTTCGAGCGGTGATCCAGTTATGGCTAGTGTCTGTAGTTTTTGTCTGGTCGTTATTAGCATGGATTTGGTTTTGTCGATGTTAATTTGCATGCGGTTTTCATTGCTCCATCTAGTAAGATTATCGAGTTCCTTTTGTAAAGAATTCTCTAATTCACTACGGTTTTCTTGACTAGTATATATAGTACAGTCGTCTGCAAATAGATCACAAGTTGTATTGATATATAAAGGAAGATCATTAATATAAACTGCAAAAAGCAGTGGACCTAGTATTGAGACCTGAGGCACACCAATATTAAGCTGTGTGGGTCTTGATAGACAGTTATTGAAGGACATGACTTATTGTCTGTCGGATAGAAATGACGTAATTATGTTCACCATGTTGGTGCTTATCTTCATTTGTTTTAGTTTTCTAATTAAAATATCGTGATCTACCATATCAAAAGATTTTTTAAAGTCTACAAACACCGCTTCACAAATTCTACCGTTGTTGATGTTTAAGTGCCAGTTATCGGTCATTTTTGTTAGAGCACTATGGCAAGAATATTTAGGTCGACACCCAGATTGACTGTTAATTATTAGATCGTTGTTAATTAAATGGTGTAACGTTATTTTATGAATGTGTTTTTCTAGTGGTTTTGATAGCGACGATAGTAAGGAAATAGGTCTATAATTACCCAAAACGCTATTATCGATTGAGCCATTTTTTATTAGCGGAAACACTTTAGCAATTTTAAATGCAGATGGAAAGTAGTTTTTGGCCAGGCACTGGTTATATATGAACGTTAAGGACTCACTAATGACTGGTGCAGCACAACGAAGAATTCTATTACTGATACCATCTAGGCCGTGTGAGTTTGTTGATTTGAGGTTTAAGAGATATTTATAAACGTCTGCAACAGACATTAAAGGAATCTCAGCGGGAATATTTCTGGTGCACTTCTCCTCACAGAATGATGCCAGTGAACTTAAATTACACGATGAGTCTGGTATTGAAGACTTTAGATTCTCTATTTCTGATTGAAAGAACCAACTGAATTCATCGCATGTTATAGAATTTGGTATTGCTGATTCTGTAGGGCGTTTCTTATTGGTTAGTAAGTTAATAGCCTTCCATATATTTGTACTGTTTGAATTATCTACAATCAAATTTTTAAAATGGTCTTTTTTTATCCTACGAATTTCATATTTAACTTTATTCCTTAGTCTGCGGTAATTGATGAAGTCTTTATGTTTGTGTGCTGTATCTCGCTCTCTCATAATTTCCAGAACTTCATAAGTGACCCATGGGGATTTATGTTGATTTTTGACTCGAACTTCTTTGATTGGCACGTGTTTATCGAACACATTGTAGACTGTCTTCGTCCAGAAAGCTAATGCATCGTCCGGGTCAGGAAGTTGGTAAACGTGATCAAGGGCTGCTTTTCTTAAGTCTTGCAAAAATAAATCTTGGTTGAATGCTTTAAAATTTCTAAATTTGATACTTACATGTTTATGTTTAAGAGATTTGAACCCAATTCTTGACCATGTACAACATACAGGGTAGTGGTCACTAACTGTACTAACAGGAACAGAGCATTCAATAATATTATCTGGACAAGTAACATATATATGATCAATTATATTTGAGAGAGAGAGAGAGAGAGAGAGAGAGAGAGAGAGAGAGAGAGAGAGAGAGAGAGAGAGAGAGAGAGAGAGAGCAGAAAATCAGCAATACATAATATCGAAGCAGCTTTCACATGTAACACCTGTATTCAAACACACACAGGTAGATTAATTGAAACCCAACAGTCAACAGAAAATAGGAAAAGGAGTATTATCATGAATGTAACAGAATGGAGAAAATAAAACGCAAGACTCCGCACAGGCTGAGACACCACTTATTCAACAATCTAGAGATAGGAGAGACTGATGAGTGTAGCTTGGAATAGGGAACATGACAGCTAAGTAAACATTTGCTGCAAGAGCGTCCAACATACGCAGAACAAAGAAAATTATTTTTGGCAAACACAGGTTCCATTTAGCCCGCTCCATGGCCGAGGGGTTAGCAGCTTTCTCCGCTAACCCCGAATACTCTCGTCACGTGACGCGACGAGAATTAGCAGTGGTTCGAATCGCAAAAGTGACTTATGAGAGTATGGAGCCGGTCGCTCAGAAAGTCGTGGCGTGCTGATGAGCGTAATCTAGCCTAGGAATCAACATACAGCTGAAAGATGCTGGTGTTGACCGCAATATCCTGAAACAGGATGGAAACGCGGAAAAAAAAAAAAAAAAAAAAACAGGTTCCATTTAAGGACACACCCTTAGAAGTCTGAGACGTCAAAATCTCTCAAGGTGACTGCTGTTTTCTTTAAATAAATCTAAGTTTGACGTCTGAATGAACATGAAGGAGACAAAGATTTGTCCGACTCCGATTTGTAGGGGGAAAAAACAGTTCCCACCCTTTCAACTAGCTTCTGTGGCGTTAGTTACATATGTGGTGATTCATAGTGCAGGTTAAGTTTCTCTCGGATTCTGTGCCAGTGTTTGGGGCTTATCGATTTTGAAGCTTTTTTTGCCTGTGACGTCAGCTAGAGGATTCTCATGTGTCCGTCTCCTCTGGCAGTTTCTTTGGTCAGTGTTGGCTTCTACTTCGTTTTTTTTTTCTTTCTGATGCAGTCCACATAATGGCTCTTTGTTCGATTATTGGCTAGCTTTCCTCCAGTTCTGTGCTTGCGTCATGTTCTTGGGGTTTTCGTAGGCATTCTTCGCACTCTTTTTCTCTGACGAGTTTCATTTTCATTTGAAATTTTTTGCGCCATGTGGCGATGTCGTCATTTTCGAAATCCTTGCATGGTATTCTATTTTGCCTTAGCTTCTCTTCAAAATTAGCGTTCCAAATTGCCTCCCTCTCTTCGCGAGTTAAGGTGGGTTCGTCTTTATCGTCTGAGCTCCAGTTATCTTCAGGTGTGTCGGATTCCCCCATTGGGCTTTCTTCATGTGTTTGGTGGGATGCTTGTTTCCCCTTGAGTTGCTTGGACATTGTTGTTGGACTGTTGGTCTTAGCTTGCGGTTTCTGATTGGTTTTTGGTTTGGCTTCGGCTTGTGGCTTATCTGGGGTCTTACGCGTGGGTTCTGCTGGTTTGTTCTGGGTTAGTTCCCTTTCGGCTTTTAGCAGTTCTCTTTAAGTCTTGATTGTTTGTAGAATTTCTCCATTTTCCTTTTTAATCTGTGCCATGCGTTCCACCTCTTGTTTGATGATGTGCTAGATTTCCTTTATGTCAGCCAGTAGTTTTTCGTTGTCGCTGGATGGTGTCGAAGTGGGCAGTGCCTTGATTTGTTTCTTCAGCTAGTCAATCTGCTCTTGCAGCTGTGACTTTACTGTTTGTGAGATGACCGGGACTGTCTCGCAACTCCGTATTGCTTCCTTGTATGGAGTCTTTGCGGTTATACCGATCTTTAAGACAACTCTGTGTTTTTGGAGGTACGGGCATCCCAGATTTGTCACGCGAAAGTATGATGTAAGCTGATATTTAAACAGCTAATGCCTACGTGTGTCATTGTTTGTGAATATGATTGTATGAGCCCATTGAACACAAGTGCCAACAGCGTGCGGTATACCCTTTACAGTATGCATCAGACTGGACAGGGGGAGCAGACAGCAACACCAGCACAAATGTGGAGGCAGAAGTTCAGGTAATGCAGCCATCTAAATAGTTATGTCTGTTGGTTGATACACAAGTAATTCATGGGCTTCTACGACTGAGGTCGGGTTGAGAACTATGAAAGAAGACTGCGCCTTGACATCACTTAGCCTGGCTATGAAGTTTATGGCAGTAACTAAAGCTATAGCCTGACTTGAGACATGGATTTTCCCTCGGGCATGCTCTCTCAGTGACTCAATGAGCACGTTTTAGAAGATCGAGATGGGTTGGGTTCAAACACAATGATTGGTCTCTGAGAAGGTTGCGTCTGGCATAATTCTACTTCAATCTTTCAAAAATTCTTTCTACTATGTCCTCGCGAATTTAAGAGGAAATGAACAAGCTTATACTTTGCTTGAGGGACGGGCTACTGTGAAAAGTGGACGGGCTGTGGACTGGGTGATATAATGAATATCTTCCGAGAATCTATGCGATTAAACGAATGAAGGGATGACAGTGAATCTGCAACCTTGACCAGATTGTAAAGAAACTTAAGTCAAACAAGGATGAAGCCAGACACGATCACAATAGTCAATGGAAGAATAGACAGTCGACACACAACTGGTGCTGTCGACCCTGCATGCTGAGGAAGATACTGCACCGGGGATTACAGTACTTATAGAATGAGTTGATTGAATGGCTGATCCCGACATCATTGTACTCGGGACATTCCCATAAGCGCCCAGTCCTCATCTTCAACAGCCAACGTAGAGTTTCAATACTAATAGTGCCATTGCAATCTGATTATATGCCCGTCTTGCTTTACCTCAGGGCGATGAATGTATACCAAACCCTCTGACCACCCCCTGCTGTTGCATTCTTTCTAGCCATGATAACTTAACCGTTCTTCTGAATTGTTAACGTGTTTTCAGGAGGCCTTCATCATATCTGCCTTATCATGCATCAAATTGCCCCTCAATGATGCGGCACTAGTCAAACTGTACCCAATCTGGAATGAATACTCCAAATGCAGTGAAGAGTTGAGTTGAGTTGAGTTGAGTTACGAACCGACATCACTGCATTCAGGACATTCCCATATGTGCTCCGTCCCCTCGTTCAACGGCCAGCAAAGAGTCATACTACTAATCGTTCCCACCGTTATCTGAGTAAAAGTTTTCGTGGTCTTCCCTTTGAGTTTTCAAATTCTTCCAGAACCCCTGCCGATCCCCCGCAATCTCATTCTTTCCACATATGGGTTCTTAATCTGTTCCTCCGCCTTCTCCACCTGGTCCCACAAGAGCACGACCACCTCCCCCTTGTCCATAGGCAAAATACCACCAAGAGGTGCATTCCCTGCTAGCCTATCAGCCTGTTCATTCCCCCGTACACCCGTATGGCCAGGGCAAAATATCCATACAATTCTCACAATCTGTGACCTCTGAAGCGACGTGAGCCATTCCACATGAAACATTCCTTTCTCCACCTTGCTAAGCATACTCTTTGAATCCGCAATGAATACAACGTGTGTTGCAGTAGTCTCCTCTAGCCACCGGAATGCCGCCGTTACTGCCTCCACCTCCATTCTTATGCTGGAGGTCGTAGTCTCATATGCCAGACTCTCCTTTTTCAAGATGCCCATTAGCCTTTGCAATAAAGCCCCAGCCACTACGTCCGTTTCTCACCATTGACCCATTGGTGTAGATGACTATGTCACCTTGATGTGTGTTGCTCTGGATCAGCTGTTGCACTTCAAACTCAGTGCGGCCCGCTGCCCATTCTCTGCACTCACGACCAAGTGTTATTATTACACTGTGCCAGTCCGTCATGTCTTCCGGAACTTCAACCCACTCTCTTTCACGATTGATGGTCTCTAGATCACACACCTGACTTATAGAAAGTTCTGCCTGTGCCATCCATGACCTGCCTCGTCTTAGTCTATGACCCTTAACCATATCCATTGCTGCATGCAGCGGGTGATCCCTGTCTGCGGCAACTCTCAGGTACCATTTGGCCTGAAGGACCTGTGATGTTGTTTCCCCGAGAAGAGAGTGGGATCAACATGCACATCTTTAAACTGATTATCTGTTGGGATTATTGACTGACTTTTCGTCTACCCTCCTCTCTTCTGTCTTCCCTTCCATATATCTCTTTCTTTCACTCTCTCTCTATTATTCTCTCAACACATACTTCGACAACAGTTCTTTTCCACATTAAATAAAAGATTTAATTTAAAACTATGTCTGGTGTATGGGTGGATATTGTCTGTGTAGTTGCTAGGGTATTCTATTGTTGGTGACAGAATGAACTCAGAATGTCTATCAGCGGTATCTTCTCGCCAGTCATTCTTCACGATTACAGGACATCACATCAAACAGGACAGAGCTCACCCGGGATGATCCGTAGACTTGAGTCTGATGGTAAATCCGTTAGTGAAATGAAAACAAACTGTTCACCACTGCGTCACCGTATTGCTATAAAAGTCCCGTAAGTTTATGACTGTGCCCAAATCGGGTTCATGATATTAAGTATCCATCATCGAGAAAAAAACACCACATTGTCAATGTTCTTCCTATTGTCTATTATGATTATCACTATTGTCTTTGTCTATTCCTTCTACTCTATGTATGCAAGTCGTATGTAGGTTGAAGTCTCTGCTTGCCCCACCTTAACATCTCTTTCTGTTTAGGAGCCCCAGTGGTATATGAGTGTTAGCATACAGTCTTCTGTATTTTACTGGATGTTAGTATTTGTTCATCTGAACAAACTGTTTAGGTTCTTTCTGGATCTACGTATGTACTTTATTGGTTCAAGTAGAGTATTTTTTCCTTTCTTCTCTAATGTCCCTAGAAACTGGGAACCTGTGGATGAATATAACAAGTCGAGTGGTAAGCGTCCGCCCCTTACTCCTAACTTATGCAAGTGTCCTTCTCCAGCCATAATGACAAGGCTTTCGAAGTCACCATCAGCATACGACATAAGAATTCACCTCAGTCTAAAACACCCACTAATAATATGTAATGATAAAGGTAATACACGCTCATCTATATTTCCTATTCTAAAACTATATTTTAATATACCTTATACACATCTCTGTTCCTTTATAGAATTAAGGTAGATCCACGAATCGAAATTAATCCGCAGCCAAGCACTTTATCCCATTATAAGGGAGGATATTTCTTTTCATTACAGGACACATAATTCTATCTTTCCGTCCAGTTGGGGAACACACACTCAACTGACACAAAGAAGTGGCCACTCTCTTTAGATCATCTTTGTCCCATCGTCCTTGACATTGCTGGACAAAGCCAATTCAGACTTCATTATCCCTTGTCAGTGGAAAATTTCTGATCTCGAACTTTTCCGTTGTTTAATACAACCAAACCACATTCTGCTGTCCAGTCTTAGTCGCAAACCTACCTCCAGAACGCAATAAGCTGGTCCATGATGCTGTCTCTCTTTGTCGCTAACCAAATTTTCCACTCGACAGTTACCTGTGTTGTAGTCGACTCTCCCGACTTGACCTACATACACATGCGATGGTCAATCCTCTGTGGTTATCCTTCTGTTTCATTAACCCTTCTCCCACCTGGGCAGTTGGTGTATGCAGTCGTCCATCTGGGAATCATTAACTCTCAGTATTTCACGACATAGGCCCCCTCTTAAGAGATTAGACCGCGTCGAATCTTTCTCACTGTAGGTTTGATTCCCATGATCCACAACCCTAGTCTTCTTCCTCCGGAGCTGGGTGTCTGGATAAGAAATCTGCTCCTACATTCTCCTTTCCCGGGATGTATTCCACTGTGAAGTGGTATGGTTGCAGCAACAATGACCATCTCATCAGTCTGGCGTTTAACTTCTGTGATGTAGCTAGGAACATCAAGGGTTGATGATCTGACTGGACCGTAAACTGTACTCCGTACAAGTATGGTTGAAATTTTTGTACAGCCCATACGAGTGACAAGCACTCTCTTTCAACCGTTGAATAATTTTTCTCTGCCGGTAGAAGTTTCTTACTGGCATACGCTACCGGTTTCAAAATTGAAGCATCGTCTATTCCTTCTTGTAATAAGGCTGCTCCAATACCGATCCCACTCGCATCTGTTCTTAGCACAAATGGCTTTGTGAGGTCTGGAAGTTGTAGAACTGGCTTGTTCACCAACGCTTCCTTTAATTGACTGTAGGCCTCCTCACATTCTGGCGTCCATATAACTGCATCTGGAAGTCCTTTTTTTAAGGTCTCTGTTAATGGATTTCCCAGTTCGGTAAAATGAGGAATGAACTTTTGATAAAATCCACACAATGATAGGAAGGATCTTATATCTTTCTTTGTTTTAGGCCTCGAAGCTCGTCTGACTTTTTCCAGGTTCTTCGCCTCCGGGACAATTTTCCCTGGAGTGATGGTATGACCTAGAAATTCCAGAGTTTGGTAACCAATCATGCACTTGGTTGGTCGCGCAGTAAGCCCGGCTTCCCGGAGCCTATCGAAAACTCTCTCTAAGGATCCCAAATGGTCATCTAATCTTTCACTAGCAATCAGTATATCGTCCATGAATGAAATAATGGCCGGGTCACGTAGAGGATCCAACAACACTCTCATCATGCGAGTAAACACACTAGGCGCATTACTGAGTCCAAAAGGCATGACATTGAACTCATAGTGTCCAGTAGGTGTACTGAAAGCCAGCAGATGTCGAACTTCTGGTTTGACCGGGATCTGATAATAACCCCTACTCAGATCTACTTTAGAGAAGTACTTGGCCTTATGGAGCCTGGCGAACAACTGGGTTGGATTTGGCAACGGTTCCACTTGGAACTGGGTATGACTATTCAAGAGTCTATAGTCAATACACAACCGGTGTTCTCCACTCGGTTTGCGTAACAACACCACTCCAGCATTGTATGGGGATGTGGATGGTGCAATCACCTCATCTTCCAACAGTTTCTGTATCTCCTCCTCCAAAGCCTTCTCTTTAGCAAAGGGCACTGGGTAGATTTTTTGGCGAACCGGATCCTGCGTAGTTAAGGTCATCTCGAACTCAACCAGCTCCGTCCGTCCTGGTTTATCCGTCAGGATTTGCTTATGGGATTTGAGAACCTGACCAATCTTGTCCCTCTCTTGGAGAGTCAGATCGGGGTTCACCTGTACTTCCCGATAAGTTTCCTGGTTTATTAGAGGATACTCCCTCCCCTCATCTGGTCCGGTTTCAGTCTCCACTGCTACCGCCATTGCCATGAGATGGGCTGCTCCTTCCCGGGTTCTTTCTTCATATTTTCTCAAGAGATTAATATGAAAAATCTTCGACTTTCCCCGGATCCGTATTTGATAGTTGGTTCTGGATACCATCCTTTCCACGGGGAATGGTCCTTGCCAGCCTATCTCCAGTTTGTTGTTTCCAGTTGGGAGTAACAACAAGACTTTGTCTCCCACCTCAAGAGCTCTGTCTCTAGACCTACGGTTATAGTATTCCGCATGTCTCTTTCTGGCCTTTCTCAAGTTTCGAGTGGCCAGAGCCCACCCCGTGTGAAGTTTTTCCTTCAGTTCCTCCACGTATTTGTACGAGGAAATCACCTCTTCTGAAGTTTCTTCCTCCGTCCAACTCCTCAATAAAGCTTCCAATGGTCCCTTGATTGGTCGACCAAACAGCAGAGTTGCTGGCGGTACTCCTGTTGAGCCATGTGGCACTTCCCTATAAGCAAAAAGGGCTGCCGGGATGTATTCATCCCACCTATCAGGTTTTTCCTGGGCCAATTTCCTGAGCATTGTCATCAAAGTGCCGTTGAAACGCTCTACTTGTCCATTAGCTTGTGGGTGGTAAGGACTGGTATGTATATGGTTGGAGTGGAACACCCCAAATACCTCCTCCATTAGTTTCCCACAAAACTGTGACCCATTATCCGTCAGAATCTGATTAGGGAAACCTAATCTGGTAAAAGCCTCCATCAATGCATCAGCCACTCTTTTCGAGTCAATGGTTGACAATGGTATGGCTTCACTCCACATCGAACAGCAATCCACCATGGTGAGGATATACATGTTCCTCTTCTTGGTCCTAGGAAGAGGACCCACGATATCGATGGCTACCCTCTCGAAAGGAGAGTTCATGATGGGCATCTCACCCAACACCACCGGTGCTGTCCAGTGTTTCGGTGCCACCCGCTGGCACTCTGGGCAGGACTTTACATATCGACTCACATCTCCCGTCAATCCTGGCCAATAATAATGACAGGAAATCCGCTGCATGGTGGCGGCGATACCCATGTGTCCACTGAACGAAATGGTATGCCCCATCTGAAGAATTTGGGAACGGTAGGCCTCCGGGACTACCAATTGACCGTGTAAGTTGTCTCCCCTTCCGGCTCTCCGGTAGAGTAGCCGATTCTTCATGTAGTACTGTCCGCGTTTGGGTGGAACAGCACTCTTCTGCAACTTCTTATAGCAATGACGTAAGTTATCATCCTCCCTCTGGGCAGTTCGTAACTCCCCTGGCATTGGGTTTGAAATCCTTGCCTCTGCCTGATCCGTTTCCTTCTGAGAGCGTGTCTGCATAGCTCCCATGTGAATTGGTTCCTTTGGCATTCCCAGAAAGACATACCGGCAACCGAGGATGACTGGAAATATGGGATCACTCAATACGGCGGCCTTGATTGTGCCCGTGACGTATCTTGACCGAATCTCCACTTGAGCAATGGGTAACTTCATGGCTACAGCACTCTTAGTCGCAGGCTGTATCTCCATGGTCTCCCCTGTGAGTTGTTCGGGGGATACTAGATCCGCCGAAATCACCGCTTCCCCATCCAGTCCCGTATCGTATAAACATTGGACTGCTTGTCCATTCACCTCAATCAATTCCACCACCGAGGGTCTCCCTTGGTCCGGAATGTCCTCCCCCTCCTCGACTTTTCGCTGAGATTCCTCGAGGGGTTCATCGAGGTGTGTTTCGAAGGGACCATCATTTGCCTTGCCTCGGCATTCTGCAGTCGTATGGGTTTTCGACCTGCAGTGTGTGCACCATGTTCCCTTCCTATGTTTCCGTGTGTCCTTTTTGTTCCTTTCTCCTTCATCGACCTCAGCCTTGTCTGTGATCACCTTCTTATGATTCACTTGGCATGCCGCGAAGTAAGGATTTTTCGGTTTCGATCTGCAGTCTTTTGTGTTGTGAGATGCCGCCTTGCAAATCGAGCACCACTTCTCGGACCACGGTCGTTTCGCTGGAGAATTCGAGGTGTTCTTGGTTCCTTCCTTCACCTTCTCGGAACTCTCCGTTGACGTCTTTTTATAAGGTTCCCCTTTAGTTTCTTTTCCGTTCGTCGATTTCCTTCGGTCTTGTTTTTCCTGCCCTTTGCTTTGTGTACTTAGTTCTGCCGCCTCCCCATGTACCTCTACGAATCGCTCCGCCAGCTTATTCACAACATCAATCCGTTCCGCCCCTTGTTCTCCCAAGAAGGTTCTGAGAGGTTTCGACATTTGCTTTCGCATCTGGTCGACCACCATCATCTCTTCGAGACTCTCATAATCCCTCTTGAATTCTGCCAAGTCCATCCATTTCTGGAGATAGGATTTCAGCCTTAGACTATAGGCGGCGAATAATTCTCCCGGCTCTCGTCTAGACGATCTAAACTTCTTTCGATACGTTTGTGCTGTGACTTCATAATGTTTCATCAAAGCGGCTTTCAATTCCTCATACTGATTTTCCTGTCCTGGTGGTAGGCGTGTGTAGACCTCGTAGCCCGAACCACGTAAAGACTGGGATACTTTAAGAGCCCATCTGGATCTTTCCAGTCCCATAGCGATTGCCATAGCCTCGAACCGATCCAAAAACTGGAATATCTTTTCTTTACTTTCATCATAGACTGCTAAAGGAAACTTCATGGCATGGTAACCCTGTCCAATCATGTGGGTTGCCCCAGGGGAAGATGAACTTCCTTCTGCTGCATCTATTTCACCCTTAGTTTGTGTCTTGAGTTCTAACTCTTTCAAGCGGTATTCATGTTCCATTTCTTGTCTCCTGGCATTCTGTTCCATTTCCAGTTTCTTGGTCTCCTGGTCCATTTTCTTGGCCTCTTGTTCCATTTTCTTGGCCTCTTGTTCCATTTCCAGTCGCTTGGTCTCCTGTTCCAGTTCCATTCGTTTCAATTCCAACTCAGTCTTACGGTCTTCTCTTTCCGCTTGACGAATCTCTCTCTCTCGTTCTTGTATGTAATCAGTTAGCTCTGAACCAGCTAACCCAATTTCCTCCCCGTTGGCCTTCAGTTCGGCTGTAGTTACTTTAGGAGTTGCCATAGTTACAGCAGATAAGTCAGCACGTTGAGTAAAGACACCCCAAGGCAGAAAAGAATACTCACTATAAACAGATAATCTACCTAGAACCTATATCCTTAATCTATGTCTATTTAATATAATAAATCTACAACACCACACAGTACATCACAACCACTCTCTCATCCACAAAAGGCGATATAGGATAAAGACTTATGTAGACGTGTGACCGTGTGACTAGGTATGTAATGTGTCTTACCACCTATCCACATTCACTCTGTCTGGAACTTTCTCACTGTAAAGTCACCAGCCTTAATGAAATGTTTCTACCATAAATGTAATGGCACCATATATCCAATGGACGTCCTTCCATTAAAGTCATCAATGTATACTTCTTCTTATTCCAATCAGTATGTCCCAACATGTAGGTACTCCGCTATGCCTGTGCCAATATGCAGGTCATATGGGTATAATGTATGTACGTATCCCGCTCGCTCCACCAATTATGTGATGTTGTTTCCCCGAGAAGAGAGTGGGATCAACATGCACATCTTTAAACTGATTATCTGTTGGGATTATTGACTGACTTTTCGTCTACCCTCCTCTCTTCTGTCTTCCCTTCCATATATCTCTTTCTTTCACTCTCTCTCTATTATTCTCTCAACACATACTTCGACAACAGTTCTTTTCCACATTAAATAAAAGATTTAATTTAAAACTATGTCTGGTGTATGGGTGGATATTGTCTGTGTAGTTGCTAGGGTATTCTATTGTTGGTGACAGAATGAACTCAGAATGTCTATCAGCGGTATCTTCTCGCCAGTCATTCTTCACGATTACAGGACATCACATCAAACAGGACAGAGCTCACCCGGGATGATCCGTAGACTTGAGTCTGATGGTAAATCCGTTAGTGAAATGAAAACAAACTGTTCACCACTGCGTCACCGTATTGCTATAAAAGTCCCGTAAGTTTATGACTGTGCCCAAATCGGGTTCATGATATTAAGTATCCATCATCGAGAAAAAAACACCACATTGTCAATGTTCTTCCTATTGTCTATTATGATTATCACTATTGTCTTTGTCTATTCCTTCTACTCTATGTATGCAAGTCGTATGTAGGTTGAAGTCTCTGCTTGCCCCACCTTAACATCTCTTTCTGTTTAGGAGCCCCAGTGGTATATGAGTGTTAGCATACAGTCTTCTGTATTTTACTGGATGTTAGTATTTGTTCATCTGAACAAACTGTTTAGGTTCTTTCTGGATCTACGTATGTACTTTATTGGTTCAAGTAGAGTATTTTTTCCTTTCTTCTCTAATGTCCCTAGAAACTGGGAACCTGTGGATGAATATAACAAGTCGAGTGGTAAGCGTCCGCCCCTTACTCCTAACTTATGCAAGTGTCCTTCTCCAGCCATAATGACAAGGCTTTCGAAGTCACCATCAGCATACGACATAAGAATTCACCTCAGTCTAAAACACCCACTAATAATATGTAATGATAAAGGTAATACACGCTCATCTATATTTCCTATTCTAAAACTATATTTTAATATACCTTATACACATCTCTGTTCCTTTATAGAATTAAGGTAGATCCACGAATCGAAATTAATCCGCAGCCAAGCACTTTATCCCATTATAAGGGAGGATATTTCTTTTCATTACAGGACACATAATTCTATCTTTCCGTCCAGTTGGGGAACACACACTCAACTGACACAAAGAAGTGGCCACTCTCTTTAGATCATCTTTGTCCCATCGTCCTTGACATTGCTGGACAAAGCCAATTCAGACTTCATTATCCCTTGTCAGTGGAAAATTTCTGATCTCGAACTTTTCCGTTGTTTAATACAACCAAACCACATTCTGCTGTCCAGTCTTAGTCGCAAACCTACCTCCAGAACGCAATAAGCTGGTCCATGATGCTGTCTCTCTTTGTCGCTAACCAAATTTTCCACTCGACAGTTACCTGTGTTGTAGTCGACTCTCCCGACTTGACCTACATACACATGCGATGGTCAATCCTCTGTGGTTATCCTTCTGTTTCATTAACCCTTCTCCCACCTGGGCAGTTGGTGTATGCAGTCGTCCATCTGGGAATCATTAACTCTCAGTATTTCACGACAGGACCCAATGCCTATCCGTCATTGTTATTAGCGCCAGGATATGCCTCATGTATATAATTGGTGTGTCTTTAGTGCACCCCAGGATTAACCGCCTGGCAGCATTCTGTATGCGCTCCAACCTTTCAAGCTGGCTCTTTGATACTGTCAGCAGCCCCAAACCATACTCAATGACATAAATTATTAACTGCTGAAAGAGCCGGTACAGCATCCTCTGATCTACCCCGGTTGCTGCCATAGCCCTCAAAGCATTAAGTCCCCTACCAGCCTTCACCACCAAAGCCTCCACATGATCCTTAAAAGACAAACACCTGTCAAAGGAGATACCCAAGTACTTCAATGTACTCTTTTTACTAAGAGGACATCCATTCAACATAATACCTGGGACGTCTACCTTGACGATCCGGTTATCCTATGCCTTGTCTGGGTTTATAATGGCCCCTGCGTCCCTGCACCACTCCGCCACCCTGTTTACCGGCACCTGTAAGTCTTTCGCGAAACAGGCCCTGTCTCTGCCCTGTCTTAGACCATCACATCATCTGCAAATGTCAAGATTCTACCCACACCTGGTGTCTCAATAGCTGTGATTTTGCTGGTTTAAAGAGCACTGGGGACAAGGCATATCCCTGTGGCAACCCAGGTGTAATAGTACAGGGGTCAGAAGTCCAGGAACCCATGCGCAGTGCAACCTTACGCTCATAAAGGACTGCTCCAACCCATCTAACAAGGCAAGGGCAGACCTCCATGTCCAACAGTGTGTGTATCAAGCGATCATACCTGACCCTGTTATACGCATCCTCCAGGTCAAGAGCTACCGCCACTGTCTCCTATTTATCCTGGAAGCCCTCGTAGACATCAAATGCAAAAGTTGCAGCATTGGCCCAGGTGTCCTTTCCAGGCCGGTAGCTCCCGAGTCCTTGGGGAAGCAGATTCGGACTTTCCAAATGTTGCTGGAGCATGCGTGCTACTATCTTTTCGAGGACCTTGCTATACGTGATTTGCAGGGTTATGATTCGGTATCCATTAAGTTTGGAGTGATCCTTACCTGGCTTTGGGAGTGGGACCAGGTAGCTATGCAGCCAATCGTCTGCATAGTTCCCGTCTAACGTCCTCCACTTTAATCTCACAGTCCTCCTTCCTAGTGACCCGTGACAAGGCTTCTCTGACGTTATCTCTAATAACCCTATCTTGCTGATCAATCTGTTTTAAAAATCGCGCAAGAAAAGCCTCCCCTTTGTCCTTGTCAGTTGTCATAGGTCGGTTGTTATCATCATAAACGGTGCCATGTGTACCAGGCATCACCTGTCTCTTCATCTGCTGTTGCAGTGAAGATAATCTGATCATTAATTATGTAAATAAAATTTAGACTATGGTTGTCTCCAAGAAGAAATAAAGTATACAATGTAACATCCATATAAATGGGAATATGTCTAAACAGTGAACATCAGAACAGTTATAATATTTAATCGAAAATGCATTGTAGAGATAAGTACAAGAATGTATATCAGTAATGTAACCCTTTGCAAGGTGGAAAACACCAACAAATTGCAGTGATCAAATGAGTTTTGAGGTACTGTATAGCACCTATATTGTTGTATGCGTGCCCAACATGAACAATAAGTAGGCAAAATCTGAAACATCTACAGTCATTGGAAATGCGGTTGTGAAGAAACTACACGGAATGGGCAGACACACCAGAGTGTCGCCAAGAAGGAAACGAAAACCATTAACTTAATTAGTTAAAGTACATGTAGACAATTAATAGACTACAGCAATGTTAAGTCGAAGCGTTAAATATAGGGTGTATTTTTAATGACTGTGAGGTTGTTGAAAATATTGCCGTTCCAAGTTTTGTATTCACTTTTTGTGGAGTTAATGCAACATAAACGGTAAATACGAAACTTCAAACGGCAATATTTTCAAAAAATAACCAAGTCATTTAAAATAGTAAATACACCCTACACATTGATGTTGATGGCTTAGCCACATGATATAATTGGGACAAGGAATCTGCTGGCACATTATAATGATGCTATACACAATTACTAAAATCTTGTAATTGATTCGGGCTTAAAGAGATCTTAATCCGGGCCTGGTGTATGGTGCTGGCTTTATATTGTATAAAATAATAACTATAACATTAATCAGCATTTAATGGGTGAATGTAGTCAAGATATCACGGCAACTGCAACATTTCCTCGTAGCTGTGTTAGGGTGGATAAGTCTGGGAAGCTCTTGGGGAAACTCTTAGGAGTCTTCGTGGCGAAGTGGTCAAGCCGTTTGACTCGGGCTCCGAAGGTTGTGGGTTCGATTTCGGACCGCGTCATTCGGTTCACGAGTTAAATTTTTCGGAGACTCCTGTGGGTCGTCGCTAGAACTACGGAGTTCTTGCTTTGTGAGACGCTTTCCGCGCTGCGGAAAGAGACTGAGCCATATGGGATAAATCCCGGTGCAATGAAGTCGACCCTGTCGACTTTTAAGCGACTTTTAGTCTGGGAAGCTCTGGTCTACAAAAACAAAAACAATTCTAATCCTCGAAGTGGAATAGAACATACGACAACCGAGTCGGTGGGCAAGCAAAATAATTGTTTCGGTGATTCTTATTGCCGATGTGAGGACAGCCCAGTTTTTAACTAATTCTGCCGTTACTGGTAACATGGCGGCCTGTTGATGTTGGATTCTGGTCTACTCTACGACTACAGTCTACACCGTTCTCTCACAGCCTACTCCTGCTGCTGAACATTGGCTACAACCAGTTAGTTATTTGTTTCCCCATTTAACACAAAATGAGATTATCAATCACTGATAGACTGACAAAGGTTCTTTAGTAATGTATATTCATGAAAAAGAATAAGTTTACATACTCATCATACTGTCTGTATGTTCCTACGGTTGTTATAACTACTACTAGCAATTTTGGTCAATATTTAAAAATTGGGATTTTACTTATGAAATCATAACAGTTGGATACAGCTTGACAAGACGAATCCAACGGTATCTCAACGAAGAGAGTACGTTAATTCTAAGCGGAGTTATGAATTTTGTGTGTGCAATGATGTCCTAAGAATAATATTGTGAGGCGACACACCCAAACACACCTCCACCCCCAGCTGAGTCACTCACTCTTACTTATGTTCATGGAATTCTCATACATTGTCCACTAAGGACCGAGTGCTTCGTGGCCCTTCACAAGTGTGGCCCTTCACAAG
This sequence comes from Cepaea hortensis, assembly GCA_963921405.1. Classification (NCBI taxonomy): domain Eukaryota; kingdom Metazoa; phylum Mollusca; class Gastropoda; order Stylommatophora; family Helicidae; genus Cepaea; species Cepaea hortensis. The sequence goes on along the minus strand of OY992876.1, from coordinate 486,434,675 downwards.
TGTGGCCCTTCACAAGTGTGATGAGGCTGCGTCAATAGGTCTTGGCCAGTATATAACCTGGCCCTGGTGCCTTGGAAACATGTCTGCGTCCCAAGCAGTAGTTAATTAATTATTAAAATATTAAATAATAAAAAAAAAAAAAAATAAAAGTAAATATTCGCTAATAATTTATTTCTACTTCTGCTCAATAACACTGTTCTGTATCTAAAAGTGAGCAATTAATAATTAAATACTAACTTAAAAAACAACAAACCATACCTTATTTCACAGTATTTTATTTAAATTTAAATAATTAAGTACTGGTGCGCTGCCAAGAAAAAAAGTACTCCTTACAGATTTACAGATGGGTCTGAAAACTGGCTTTCAAAATTATTTTCAGTCATGTCAAATGCTGAAAAATTATACAAGTACACAGATAAATTACTGCTACATATGAAACTTGTATTCTGTTTAATTTTATTATTTAAATTGCCAGTTCTAATTATAAATAAATACAGGTCCACTATAGTTTAGTACTATTGTATGGGCACCGCCATCTTGAACTTTGCGTTATGACTGCCATATTTCATTTTCATGGTTGTGGTTGTGCTAAATACTAAATATTTTTTCCTGAACACAATTAAAGGAGATTAACGTTGAAACTCTTCAAGTATATGTAAAACTGAACGTAGAATTCAGAAATGCAGTAACACAGTAACAAGAGACAAAAATAAATATGAGTTAAAAACAAATTTAGCTTACTGAAAATAATAAGAACTTAATAACTTCAAGAGAAAAAAGTTCTAAGCGACAAGTGCTCGCAGCCAGTCAAACAGACCACTTCTGAATTTATTAGAGTGGTTTCCCATGATGTATGCCACGTTGGTTTTGAATACATGAGGTCATAAGCAAGCATGATATAAACCAGAAGTCACTGTCGCTGTCGCAAAAGAAAATTCAGTGAAAACGGTTATGCCCACAAAACATGGCCTCTCAAAAAGAACGACAACTGACATTGCTACTATAACTTATAATCTATAGTAGGTATTTTAGTCATGATTTTAAAATTAATTACTTACAAATGCGACCACCACAGGTAGATAGGCCTTGAAAAACCAAATCTAAAGGTACCTCGATGCCTGTATGTCAATTCTAAGTGGAAATATTCACAATTTTGTAAAGGTGAAACGAGTTACAATATTCTTGCGTTCCTCGTACTTTTAGAAGCTGTTCAGTGTGTCAATTTTTCTCTGCGTGTGAGATTACCTCAAACGCGTCGTTGGCGGATAAGAAAACTGACATCAAAAACATTTTCCGTCATGTTCATCATCATCATCAAGTGCCCTGCCAGCTGGCGTAGGCATTCATGCCTCTCCACAGATCTCGGTCTTTGGTTTTCTGGATCAACTCTGCTGCTGATATTCCTCCATGCCACCGTCTCAATCCACCCAGCATCATTTCTCTTGGTCTGCCTCTGCCTCTCTTCCCCTCAATCTTTCCAGTTGTTACGATGTTCTCCAATGCCTCTCTTCTCATTACATGACCAAAGAAAGCTGTTTGTCTCTTCCGTCATGTTGAATTATAAAAAATAGTACAAGTATACAAATAAATTATTATTAATCTTTAAACTTGTATTCTCTTTAACTTTAGAAGCTCAAATTCACGTTTTGAGTGTTAAAAACTGTACACACCAGTCCGATCGATAATGCACGGCCGCCATTGTGGGTTTCCCATTCACAATTGCACATGGCTGTAACATCTTCACATTTCAACCACAATTGAAGCAAGTTTTGCGATGAAACTTTCCAAATATATGTAATCTTGGATGCAGAATTCAAACATCCATCTGCATTTGATTCATTTCTATAAAGAGTGCCAGAAAAAAATTAAATACTGTCAGTATGAAATATATTTTTGGTCATGATAATTTCAACCAATCGCCGTGCATGGAATATTAGGCTAACCTTTCCTGGAAAACCCAAGATGGCGTGTGGTATTGTCACGTGATATTTGAATGAATGAATGATGTTGAAAGCATGAATGGTCTTTACATTGACATTTTTGGGGACACAGTGGATCATTGCGGGGTGGTGCGGTATATAACTTCCAGTTTCATTTTGGGTCATGGCATGATCGAAAACCCTACTATAAGCAGGTTTGATTGTGATTTTCAGATTGAGTATTTACTGATGAGACCACCACAGATAGATAGGCCTTGAAAAACCAAATCTAATGGTACCTCAATGATGCCCTTATGTTGATTAAAAGTGGAGATATTAACATTTAGGTGTCTGTATCTCGGACAAAAAAAATTGGGCACTCCTCCGAATAATGGTCCCAAATTATTTGTTGTAAAAAATATCCCTTATAGGGCCTCATTATGTGATTATGCTCGTTCCTGGGCGATAAGCTGATTCAGGGGCGATATGTAGAGTTATTGAGTGTATGGTGGACTGCTAGACCAATCGATGGATGCAGTAAATGTTCCTGGGCCCTGATGGCACTCACTGTCGTCAAAATTGGTACTTTTCTGTTAATTCACTCCAAACAAAAAAGCATCCCATACAGGGCCTCATTTGCATCGTTCCAGCAATCACTTCTGGTTAAGTGTTCGTTGGACTGCTTGCCGATCGATGGGTGTTTTGTTAGTTTTTGGGCTCGTAGGGCCCTCACTGTCATCAGATGCTGAGATTAATGCATTTAACACAGCTCATAGTGGCAGCTAACATAAAGTTTATTTCTGAGGAGACACACCCAAACACACCTCCACCCCCAGCTGAGTCACTCACTCTTACTTATGTTCATGGAATTCTCATACACTGTCCACTAAGGACCGAGTGCTTCGTGGCCCTTTATACAATATGTGCAGTCCAGCTCGTGGTATACTTTGGCACACTATAGCCTAACCTCTCTCTCTCTTTCTCTGTGTCACAATTTAGTCCAGTCCCAAACGCTGGCATACAATAGTCGTCATATATACTTGAATACAGAACTCACTTGTGGGGTACCGCTGCTGACAATCATTAATTATCTCTCGCATCACTCACTGGACTATCTGTCTCTCAACTGATCCTCACTTACGCACTTTACACACTTTACACTTCACTCTCTCTCTCTCTGTCTGTCTGTCTGTCTGTCTGCCTCTCTCTCTCTCTCTCTCTCTCTGTCTGTCTGCCTCTCTCTCTCTCTCTCTCTCTCTTTCTCTCTCTCTCTCTCTCTCTCTCTCTCTCTCTCTCTCTCTCTCAAAAACAATTATCAAGTTCGTGAAAATACACTTAAAGTATAAATACGGGACATGTAGCTGACACTGTCCAAACAATGTTAAGTTCTTTTTGTAAATATGTCTTCTGTGTGCCTGCTTGCGTCTGACATGTAAATCCACTAACTTGTATGACTGCTATAACTTGTATGACTTGTCGCTTTTGTATGACTTGTTGCTACCCTGTATGACTTGTCGCTTTTGTATGACTTGTTGCTACCCTGTATGACTTGTTGCTACCCTGTATGACTTGTTGCTACCCTGTATGACTTGTTGCTACCCTGTATGACTTGTTGCTAAACTGTATGACTTGTTGCTACCCTGTATGACTTGTTGCTAAACTGTATGACTTGTTGCTACCCTGTATGACTTGTTGCTACCCTGTATGACTTGTTGCTAAACTGTATGACTGGTCGCTAAACTGTATGACTTGTTGTTACCCTGTATGACTTGTTGCTAAACTGTATGACTTGTTGCTACCCTGTATGAGTTGTTGCTACCCTGTATGACTTGTTGCTAAACTGTATGACTTGTCACTATTGTTTGACTTATCACTAAACTGGATGAATTGTCGCTAAGTTGAATGATTGTTCACTAAGCTGGATGACTTGTGTGTCGCTAAGCTGGATGACTGGTCACTCTTGTATGACTTGTTGCTAAGCTTGATGACTTGTTGCTAAGCTTTATGACTGGTCACTCTTGCTTGATTTGTCACTAACCTGGATGACTTGTTGCTAAACTGTATGACTGGTCACTCTTGTATGACTTGTCACTAAGCTGTTGACTGGTCACTCTTGTATGACTTGTCACTAAGTTGGATGACTTGTCACTAAGCTAGATGACTTGTCACTAAGCTAGATGACCTGTCACTAAGCTAGATGACCTGTCGTTAAGCTGCCTCATGCCTTAATGAAGGGTTCTTTCTGCCCAATTTGGAACAACAATTCTTGTCTTTAGCTTTCCTCAAACTAACCCAAGTTTTTGTCATTAGAGCTCATTGGCTTAGCTGCCTGACTGACTTTCTGGGCATGCCATGTATTTCTGTCTCGCTACAGTCTGTTTTCATTTGAACTATTGTGTAACTGTCTTTAACTCTTTACGTTTCATCTTTCAGTCATAGTTACTCTGTCTGGATACATGACACTTGGAGATTTTAATGCAAAGCAGGAAAGGAAAGAATGGTGGTTGTAGTCCTGATTATGGTTTATACATTAAAAATGAAAAAAAAAAGATAAAATCTGATTGGATGGGCAAAACTAAAGAATATGATAATTGGAAAGAAATGGTTTTAACACTGTAATAGACAACTGTGTACAGGGAAAAGCCCCAATAAAAACCCATATAAACAGATTGGCTATGTACTGATCAATAAGAGGTTTGGAAATACCTGAATAAATAAAGACAGTACCTGGTGTTAACAAGTGCTTAAAGGAAAAATACAATTGGTTAAACAAGCAGTGCAGCAAAATTGAACTGAATTCTATTAAAGATACACAGAATATACACAGAATATACACAAACAGAATAATGAGCTGACAAGAAGAAAATTAAGAGTAAACACAGGGTGTTTGAAATAAGTAATAACAGTAAAAGTATTATTGGAAGAAACTGCAATTATAAAGAGATGGAATGAATACATAAAAGAGTTATATGATGGAGAAAGAGCAGAACTGACAGAAGAAAGTAGCTTAGAAGGTCCAGCTATACAAAAAGGTGAAGTCATTGGTGCTATCAAGCATATGAAGAAAGGAAAAACAGCTGGGCCAAATGGAATCATAATAGAAAAATTAGAAATACTGGGATAATTTAGATTAGAAATATTAGCTAAAATGTTGACTAATACGAAGGGAGTCAATTGAAAACCTTAAATGTTTTTTGTTTTGGGTAAATATATTCTGAGAAGGTACAGAATAAATGTATCATGTTTCGATGTAGTCACCACTGTATTCAATGCAAGTCCTCCAGCACTGATAAGGTGCTTAGATTCCTGTAGAAAACAATTCTCTTGGTCGCGTGTGTAACCACTCATGCGCCACTTGCTGTACCTCTTCATTGGACTGAAAACTCTTTCCTCCCAATGACTTTGAGTTGTCAAAACAGATGGAAATCACATGGGGCTATGTCTGGTTGGTACAGGGAATGTGGTACAAAATGAAAGTGCAGGTCTTCAATGGTTTCAACCGTTGCACAGGCAGCATGGGGTTGAGCATTGTCATGTTGCAAAATGACACCTTAACTGAAGTCCATGCCATTTGGATTTGATTGCGGGTCAAAGATGATTCCTGAGATGATCTGTATACGTATCTCTGGTGAGAGTTTTCCCTCTTGACATGTAGTGCTTTAAAATAACGCCTCATTCATCACAAAAGAGAGTCAGCATAATCTTCTCTGTAGATGGCTGCATGTGGAACTTCTTTGGTTTCTTTGAGGAGGGAGGCACCATTCCTTGCTCGCTCTTTTAATTTTTGGCTCATGGTAGTGAATCCAGGTTTAATTTCCAGTAATAATTCTTGATAGGAAACCATCACCTTCTGCTTCAAAGCACTGAAAAAGTTCTTGACAAGTATCAATGTGCCATTGTTTCAATTCTGGGGTAAGCTGGTGTGGTACCCACTTTGCAGACAATTTGCGGTACTGTGCACATCATGGATGATGTGGTGTGGTATACCTTGACTGATGTCAAGATGTGCGGCATTGTCACTTACAGTTACTTGGTGGTTTTCCTGTATGAGCCTTCAAAGGCTGCAATCGACTCTGGGAGTCACTACTCGATGCGCTTTACCTGGCCATGAACAGTCTGCCATAGAAGTCACTGCCATGGAGCTACTTATGTAGGTCTTCAGCTCATTGTCAGTAACAGTGGTAACAACTATACTCATGTGGCTGTTACTTTAGTATGCTTGCCAAAACTCAGAAAATGACTCACAGAACTCGCCGTAGCAGCTTAACAATGTTTTATTTAGCAACAGCTCATGTTGACACTTCACCGCTGACCATGTCCGGATCGCACTTTCTGTGTGTCGCGCATTTGTCTTACATGTATGACAGTCTGGTAGTCCGTTACCTATTCACATAACAACACTGGCGTGCTTGTCTCTGTTAGTCAAGGATGAGTGTAATTGCAGTAAAGTTCTTAATAATTTAAGTGGCCAACTTATGGTATGTCATTGAAGCTGGATCGCCTAGGGAGCTCACTGTTATTAATGTCAGAATATTGTCTATGAATCTCAATCAAGTGTCAACTAGGTTTGAAATGCCATTCTTAGAATAGCGGTCACAGATATGCAAACATTGTCGACTCTAGGTATTTCATGTTAAGTCTGGTAGATGTTCCTTGCTTGCAGTAGATGTTAGATAATGGTTTTGATCGATGTTCATTGGTTGTTTCTAGTCGATGTTAATTGTTTCTTGTCGATGTTAGTTAGTTGTTTCTATTCAATGTTTCTCATCCGCTGCCCTAACACTTAATGACTTATTTCTCTGTTCACGATGCTTACTACCATAGCCGTCCAGCGAACTCATGGTTTTCGTGTTACAGAACTGTCATCATCCAGTCACTGGTATGTTAACTCATTCTCCACCGGTCTTACTGGTTAAAGTTATTCATCCGTGTCTATTCTATTTTAACTCCCGTCCAGTCACTTTTGGAACATGGCAGTCACCCCGTTTTAAAACAACCTACTCCACTCATACACTTGCTGGACTGACAGGCATGCATCACCATACTGGACTTTCATTCACAGATGAATTTCTATAGGTTACACTCCTTCACTGATCAAACAACCGATAACAGAACGCTGCATATCTTTGGAACATGTCAAAAATGGGGTGGCCATCTTTAAACTGTTCTTATGTCTTCACCGTGTTCATCTGCACTACTTAAAACTTATTTTACTCTGACATACAACCCCACATTGATTATTTTTCCTGACATTCCATCTCAGAGTGTTTTTTTTTTTCTTTCTGATGTGCCAACTTAAAGCTTTTTTATTTTTTATTTACCCCAAGTTGCACTATAAATGTTAGTTTCAGGCAGGAGGGTAGCACTCCTAATTATGACTGCAATGAAATATCAATATTGCTTACTGTTATAAGTTGTTTAGTAGAGATAACTGCACTTAAAATAGACCTCATAAGTGAAAGTGACAGTAATAAATTAAACATACTGTACCTATTCATTAACAGTAAACAGTCACTTCACCTTTCTTAGATCATTCATCAGCCTAGATCATATCATACATCATCTTAGAATATACATAAGTCAAGATCATGCATCAACTTAGATCATACATCTGTCTAGATCATACATCCGCTTAGAACATACATCAGCTTAGATCATCCATTAGCCTAGATCATACATCAGTTTAGATCATGCATGAGCGCATTAATCATTCGTCTTCTCCATATTTTGTTCACTTGAAATTGATTGTCTATAGCTGCACTATGTGCCTGCTTGATTACATACATACACATCTGTTCAGTACCTGGTATATTCATGAGGCTATTCATTATTTACTTTGGTATGTTTCAGAAACACACTCAAGGTCTGCAAGTAGTCCTTACCACTCCATACAAGAGCATTCACACAAGTGGATATATGACAGCATAGACATAGCTGGGGGTAGCATCATTCAAGAAATGACAGAACACAGCATCTTAGAATCAAGAATGGTTGAAAACAGTTGTAAGGCATCTGTAAAACATGAAAATTGTTGTCAGTTGTCAGAAAATGTGTCTTCTGTGATTGATACAAATAATAAACTATCTCTGACTATTGAGATTTGTCAGCAGAAAAATAAGGAAACACAAGAAATACATACACAGAGTTTTATAAAGTCTCTTGATGACATTTTGGATTATGTCAGTTATAGCTCTCAAGGAACTCACACAGGAGACTTGTCTGATGTTTCTAGTCAAAATGTTTGTGTAGTCAGATATAAGAGAACACATACTGAAGGGATGCCAAACAAATGCAATGAATGGGGTGGTCTTTTGATTCAAGATGACCATCTAGAGTGCCAAAAGACCATGAATAACAAGAGAATACATACAATAGAGAAACCTTACAAGTGTGATGATTGTGGTGCTTCTTTTACTCAAGTTGGCAGTTTGAAGTACCACATGAGAACACATACAGGAGAAAAACCATACAAGTGTGATTATTGTGGTGCTTCTTTTATTCAAGCTGGTAGTCTGAGTAAACATAAGAGAACACATACAGGAGAGAAACCTTACAAGTGTGATGTTTGTAGTGCTTCGTTTTCTCAATCTGGCAACCTGAAGGTCCATATGAAAACACATACAGGAGAGAAATCTTCCAAGTGTGATGTGTGTGGTGCTTCTTTTTCTCAAGTTGGCCACCTGAAAACTCATAAGAGAAAACATACAGGAGAAAAACCTTACAAGTGTGATGATTGTGGTCCTTCTTTTACTCAAGCTGACCGTCTGAAGACTCACAAGAGAACACATACAGGAGAGAAACCTTACAAGTGTGATGTTTGCGGTGCTTCTTTTATTCGCACTGGCAATCTGAAGATACATAAGAGAACACATACAGGAGAGAAACCTTACAAGTGTGATGTTTGTGGTGCTTCTTTTACTCAAGCTGGCCATCTGAAGAAACATAAGAGAACACATTCAGGAGAGAAACCTTTCAAGTGTGATGATTGTGGTGCTTCTTTTACTGAAGCAGGCTATCTGAAGGTCCATATGAGAGCGCATACAGGAGAGAAACCTTACAAGTGTGATGTTTGTGGTGCTTCTTTTACTATAGCTTGCAATCTGAAAGTCCATAACAGATCACATACAGAAGAGAAACCTTACAAGTGTGAAATCTGTGGTGCTTCTTTTACTATAGCTTGCAATCTGAAAGTTCATAACAGAATACATACAGGAGAGAAACCTTACAAGTGTGATGTTTGCGGTGCTTCTTTTATTCGCACTGGCAATCTGAAGATACATAAGAGAACACATACAGGAGAGAAACCTTACAAGTGTGATGTTTGTGGTGCTTCTTTCACTCAAGCTAGTCACCTGAAGACTCACAAGAGAGCACGTACAGGAGAGAGACCTTACAAGTGTGATGTTTGTAATGCATCTTTTGCTATGACTTGTAATCTGAAGAAACATATGAGACTGCATCATCATCATGTGCCCTGTTAACTACCATAGGTTTTCATGTATCTCCTCAGATCTCGGTCCCTATTCAGGATCAACTCTGCTGATAATATTTCTAATGTCACCATACAGTCCATCCAGCATCATCTCTCTCGGTCTGCCCATGTCTCTTTCCCCACTGATCTTTCCAGTCGTCACAATGCTTTCCCATGCTTCTCTTCTCATCACAATACTAAAGAATACTATTGTCTCTTTCTGATAGTTGTATATAATAATCTTTTTGTCAGGTCTTAGTCAGATATGACTGAGCCACCATATGACAGTAGACGGTGCAACCTGTTTTCTATTAGCGCCGAATTTTGGGTGACGCTTACCAAACCTGACACCACAAATTGTGCCATCAGCTTTGGGTGGGGGAGCGCAATTGGGAGTGTACAGGCCTTATCCTGGTGCAAGGAAATGCAACCTAAAGACAAAATGTTATGGCAGGCCAGGCCCTTGGTTGGCAGCTGGCTAGGATCGAAGCTCCGTCAGGAGGACAGTTAGAGCATTGCTTTGTTGATCCTGCAGCATCTGCAGCTTTTCTTGTTCCAGATTTATTGGTGTTACCTTTCCTCTGGAGTGAACTAGGCAGGCTGAGAGAGAGATCATGCTGCATGGGCAACATATAGTCTCTATATTTCAGCCCAGGCTTTGTGCTGAGAAGAGGTATAACTCTAATTCTGGTCTTAACTGGTCTTGGAATCAAAGCAAGAGGTAGCAGTTACGGGTTATATGTCCTTGTCAAGTGGCGTAGACATGGGCGCCATGGGTTACAACGGCATTTGATTTAGTCAGTCATAAGGGTCTGTTTAAGGCACTAAAGAAGATTGGCTGCTCACCAACTCTTCTGTCCATTGGGGAATCGTTCCACACAGGCATGAACTGTATAATCTAGTTTGATGGTGCAACTTCAGAAGAGTTTGAAATCAAGAATGCAATTAAGCTAGGTTGTGTACTAGCTCCCACCCTCTTTGGAATATACTTTTCAATTCTACTGAAATATGCCTTTCGTGATCAGGATGGTGGTATATACATTCACTCACGCTCAGATGGTGGCCTCTACAATGCTCAGAGATTGAAGGCCAAGACCAAATTAGGAGGGTACTGATTAGAGAGTTGCTGTTTGCAGATGATGCTGCAATTACGACCCACTCTTAGGAAGAATTACAACATCTACTGTCTGCATTCTCCAATGCTTGTTTGGTTTAATTAGGAAAAAGAAGTTAAGCAAAGTACAATTCGGTTTTTGGAAAGGTAAGAGTTGCACTGATGCTCTATTTACACTTGGACAAATATGTGGGGGAAAAATTGAATATTGAGACATTAGTTTAATAACCAGCAACAAGTTAAAAAACAGAAATCTTGTATATTGCATTTGATGAACAATAAATGATTGCTCAAATACATCAAGTTATTAGTAAATAGACCGATCCGGCCAGTTTTGTGAGAACAGAAAGGCTTCATTTTAAATTTGTAATTACCATGGGGAAAACTGATGCTCCACATTCAAACAATATCAGTGACTATGTGTTTTAAGTATTTCAGCCCTAGTATAATTCATTTATTCACTTCATATGATATGTAACTCTGCAGTAATCTCCTGACAAGATAAGCAAAATATGCCAGGCAATAAATTGGACAACATATTGTTTGTGGCTTCTGTGTTTAAACTGTAGAAATATATTAATTTTGATTTCTGTTTAATTATAACTTTAGCTCTAAAATACTCAGAAATTATAACTGTGTGCCTTTTAAAACTGTTTTCATAGTTTACATGATCATATTTCACAATTTACTGGGTTAACTTGTTTAGCTAACTTTGTTGAACTGGTGGTGGAATATCCCGAGTTGAGTGCTCTTGTGTAATAAACTAGAAATTGTTATTCTTTGTAACAGACATTAATGTAATACACCATTATGAATAATAGTACAATTATTGACATTTGCAATGTAAACAAATACTGTTTGTTGATTATGCTTCTTCTTCTTTTGCTCGCTGTCGATTATGATAAAGCTGAGTGGCACTGTGACCAATGGTTGACTAAACATGTCTTTGGTTCACTTTCTGGGGTTGAGATAATAGTAAGTAACTTTCTTCTTTGAAGTGGTGATGACTGAAAACATAACTTGTTGTGTTATTTATTTTTTGCAGGATAATATTCTTTGAATATTTAAATTTCCTCTGTTGGTGTTTTCAAAACACTGTTCTCTTGGAGTGTGACTGACAAGGCTGTTGTAATCTACCCAAAGTATTTCAGGATCCTCGCCGGTGCTAAGGAGTTCGTGCACTGAGGTGAGTTCTCCAAACTCAGGTTTGAGTTAGGAGGAGAACGGAGCTTTTATGGGTTACACCCGTGTGCCGTGATGTTGATCCATCGACTAAACTAAACAACTAAACTAAAGAGATCCTATTCCAGTATGTGGATAATCAATGGGAAATGTTGAAGAATTCAGTCAGTTTGGCTGCAGAAACAACTATTCCAAAATTAAAGAAGGTGGGTCGTAAGAAATGGATGACATTAGAAATTTTACAACTAATGGCAACAAAAAGTCTCAACAAAAATAATTCTGTCAAATATGCAGAAATTCACAGACAAGTCAGAATATTATGTAAGGAGGCAAAAGAAGCATGGCTTGAGAAAAATTGCTTAGAAGTTGAAAAACAACACAGTCAAAATACCAAATTAGTGCACAAAAGAATGTATGGTCAGACTATCCCAGACACATCCCGGGCAGCGCCGTTAGGCTAGGATCTCTAGATCAGACAATATATCAAATCTGTTCTGTACTTCTATGTTGAATGTGTTTTGTATTTCCTTTTCGTTACTCAACGTACACAAATCATATTTAGTTTTCCTGATTTCTACTTGACTTTCTTTAACTTTATCCTCAATGTTCCTGTAAGTAATCTGTGGTCACTATAACAGTCAGCACTGGGAACTGTTTTTGCTATTATTAGCGCATTTCTAAATCTTCTGCTAATCAATCTGGTTTCTAATCCTGCTATCACAACTCCTCCATGTCCATAATCTTCTAGGGTGTTGCTTAAACCAGGTGTTTCCTACAATCATTTCCTGCTCTTTTGTCCACTCTGCAAGTCTGTATCCTCTTTCATTTCTCTCTCCTAAACAATAGTTTCCTGCTGTGTATATATCACCTTGATTTCCTACTTTTGCATTGAAGTCCCCTATTATCATGTTTATTTCTGAATTTTAACATTTCTTTAAAGCAGACTGTGTGTCATTATAAAATTCTTCTACACTATCTTCACTGGATTCTCCTGTTGGGACATATACTTGAATAACATTTATGCTAAAAGATCTGCCGCTTAATTTAACTAGTAGAACTCTGTCTGACACGGCCCAATATCCTTGAACAGATTGTGATGTTTGCCGGTCCAAAATAATTGCTACCCCCCTTTGTCGATTTTATCCTCCAGAATAAATAATCTTAAAATCTTCATCTATCTTGATGCATGCTCCTGTCCATCTCATTTCGCACATCCCTAAAATATTAATTCTCTTGTTCTAATTCTTGTTTGATGTTATCTAATTTTTCATTGTCGCTTAACGTCCTAACATTCCATGTTGCTAATTTTAATGTCTTTGTCCTTGTCTTGCGATGATCTGTCTTTAAGCGAATCATAATGAACTAGGCACTTTTAAAGAAGGTAGTTTGCTGTTGCTTTCCTTCTATGGCAGTGACCATACTGGTCAGAGACGCCAGCCATTGCCTCATGAAAGAGATCTTCTGCCTACCGTCACAAAACTTGAGACCATAACCAACAACTATCTGTCAGCTGCCCTTCTTTTGAACACTTCCAATAAACAAATACGAAATAACACCACATAATCCACAGGAAAATAATAAAACAGCATCATCTTGAAGAAGGAATGCATCACATCATCGCAATTTAACCGGAAATCTGGATATAAAGTAAAGAATAACATAAAGATGGAAACATCTTAACACGCCAAAGCAAAGATGTTGCAGATCTTCAATAACAGCTGGACCTTAGGCAGTGTTCCACAAGCCTGGAGAGAAGCAATCATGATACCCCTCCTAAAATCCGGGAAAGATAATTCCTTTGCCTCCAGCTACAGACCAATTAGCCTCATCAGCTGTCTCTGCAAAACAATGGATCGCATCATCAATGACAGACTGTAGTAGTACACTGAAAATGAAAACATCCTTGTGCCACAGCAGGCTGGCTTTAGGCGGTGCTACTCTACGGCAGATCAGACAACCTACCTCTCTCAAGAAATTGAGGATGCATTCCAAGAGAAGAAGCTGGTGCTGGAAAGAAGGTCTGATGAAGAAACTGAGAAACTGCAAAGTCAATGGAAGAATGTACAAATGGGTGAAAGCATACTTGCACAACAGAAGAGCCCGAGTACAGATAGACGGTCTCAAGAGCAAGAAAGTACTACTGTATCACTATGTTCTTCGGGGCGGAATCTTGTCCCCGACACACTTTCTAATCTTCATCCATGATCTTGTTGCTAATCTACCACATGGAATTAAAGCGATAATGTACATTGATGACCTGGTTATATGGAGTACAAATGAACATGCATCAGTGGCCATCAGATTGCTACAAAGAGATGTAGATGCATTTGTTGCATGGGCAAATAGATTGTGTGTCAGCCTAAACACTGACAAGTGCAGCACCACTCTATTTACCCTCTCTCCAAAACAAAAGGCAGGGATCATCCAGATAAATGGAAATGGAATACCCCTTAAAGAATATAAAGAACCAACTACCTTGGAGCAACATTTGATGGCAGGCTGACATGGAGAAAGCATATCAACAAAGCAGTAGCAAAAAACCAGAAGGAAAATAGCATCGTCAGAAAACTAAGTGGGAAAATACTTAGCAAAAATTATCAGCAGAGCATACGACCACACCTGGAATACAACTGGGTGGTGTTCAGCATCGAAAACCACACTACAAGAGCTGGACCTGGTGCAAAATCAAGCACTTAGAGTCACCACGGGAGGGATGAGATCAACCCATAGAGTGGAGATGGAGACGATTGGGAGGGGACAAGCTCTGAGAGAGCGTATATATACAAAAACGCTAATACAAGCAGAAAAGTTCCTCAGCTTGCTAAGCCACCATATGAAGAACACATTTGAAAACTTAGCTATGGGGCAGTTGAAAAGAAGCAGCTTTATCCACCAGGCCTAACGACTCTGCAGAGAAACCACCAATCTGCCCACAGTTGGTATCCCCCTAACAACTATTCCCGAGCGAACTCCATGGAAAGATGAGCATAGACTATCACTACAAATCAAGACAAAAGCGAGAGGAATATTTGACAAAGAAGAACAGAACAGTGTACAGCACAGAACAGCCACTCTTAGCTTCCTTGATGAAGAATACCCACAGGACCTCTGGATCCGAGTCTACACAAAATGCTGTTCGAAATGGAGGAGTAGGAGTGTACATAGAATACCCAAATAATACTAGGGATACGTCCTGAGTACCAACAGGAAAGTACTGCCATAACTATGATGCCGAAATTGAGGCAATCAAGAAAGCAACAGAGAAATTACTAAATACCAGCCATGGTACACAAACTGTGGTGCTATCGACAGATGCAAAATCAATACTCAGGGCGCTGTCTGGGAAATTGCCCATACTAAGGATATTACTTTCTGAACTTAGCGTCAGCATAATGTCACCATACAGTGGATACCATCCCACTGTGGAATACCCGGAAACGACAGAGCTGATCGATTGGCTAAGAAAGGAGCAAAAGAAGAACAGCCTGATGTGCCCGTTACATACCACCAAAACAAAAGAATGATCAAATCAGTCAGAAAGTCACTAAAACCTACTCAAGACGACTACCACATTATGGACAGACCAGAACAAGTAATTATTCTGTGCATCAGAACAGGACACAATAGATTACGCAACCACATGTATACAAAATTTAAGATTGGTGAATCAGCCATGTGCACATGTGGATTGGCGCCACAGACAGCAGAGCACATACTCCCAGACTGCCCAAAATACAACACATCTAGGCAAACCTTCTGGCCTAGAGAGACGACAATGGAAGATACACTCCATGACCACCGAGTGAACTAAAGTTAAATTCATACAAAGGACAACATTGCAGTTATTGACATTTTTCAAGTGAACAAAATGTAACAGGGCTGGAGGCGAATGTACGTTGAATAGAACAACTCCAAGCCATGGTAATAGTTATCAAGTGCCCTGCCGGCTGGCGTAGGCGTTCATGGCTCTCCACAGATCTCGGTCTTTGGTGTTCTGGAGGATCAACTCTGCTGATGATATTCCTCTATGCCACCGTCTCAATCCGTCCAGCATAATTTCTATTGGCCTGCCTCTGCCTCTCTTACCCTCGATCTTTCCAGTTGTCACGATGTTCTCCAATGCCTCTCTTCTCATCACATGACCAAAGAAAGCTGTTTGTCTCTTTTTTTTTATTATTGTATACAGTGTTCTAGTTTCATTAGCCTCTTTCAGGCAATCGCTGTTAGTTACTCTGGCAGTCCAAGGAATTCGCAACATTCGTCTCAGGAACCACACCTCTGTTGCTTCTAATTTCTTCTTAATTTGTTCATTTACATTCCAAGATTCACTGCCATACAGCAAAACTGGTTCTACATAGCATTTCAGCACTCTCTTTCTTACACTCAGTGATAGTGACCTATAGCACAAGATACTCTTCATTTTCTGAAATGCGGCCGTTGCCTGCCCTATTCTGCTCTTAATCTCTGTTATACATCTTCCATCTGATGTTATAAATGTCCCTAGGTATCTAAAATTATCCACTTGGTTAAGAATTTCTCCTTCTATTTGATTTCTATATCACATTTTGGTGTCTTTGCATCACCATTGTTACTGTTTTCTTGATATTTAAGGAGAGTCCTTTCTGATACTACAATGTCCAATAATTGTTGTAGGTCTGTTGCATTATGCGCCACCAATATTGTGTCATCTGCATAGCGTATTTTGTTTATATTATATCCTCCGATCTCTCTCATTATTACTTCGCCATATAGGGAGAAGAGATCTGGTGACAAGACACACCACTCCTAGCTTTATCTGTTCGTAACTACCCTCTTTATTTCCCATTTTAATTGCTGCTAATTGGTTCCAGTACATATTCTTTATTATTCTTAAATCTTTTCCATCAATGTTGATATCTTCCAACATTCAAGGCACTATATTGGCAGTAAATGATAGTTTTTTTTAAAGACAGATGATGATTGTATTATATATTGTTTCGGTAATATTACTGGCCATTACAGAGTACACATCTCTTAGTTTTTATACTCGCTTTCCTAGATGCCTGAAACATGGCGGCCGGGCTTGCATGTGTTGAATGTCAGACTTAACATTTTTTTAGTTTGGTAAGTGTTGAATATCATCTTAATCTCACAGATTTATGTCTACCATTGGCAAAAGTCTTCAGGAGCTGAATTGGTCTGATCTAATGTAACCAAATTATACAGAAGAAAGAAACGGCTGCAAACATTATACAGGTTTGATCATGATTTTCAAATTGGGTATTTTACTAGCGAGTCCCATCATCAATTTAATTTTGAGTATTTACAAATGAAACTGCCACAGTAGATAGGCCTTGAAATTCAAAATCTAATGGTACCTCAATGATGCCTGTATGTCACTTATAAGTGAAGATATTCACATCTTTGTGAAGGTGAGACGAGTTGCGATTTTTCATCCTATTCATCCGTAAAGATAGCTATTTTGGTCAATATTTAAAATTTGGGTTTTTACTTATGAAATCATACCAGTTAGATAGAGCTTGACGAGACGAATCCAACGGTATCTCAACGAAGACTGTACGTTGATTCTAAGCGGAGTTATGAATTATATGGTGACGTAATTTAATAACAGGAAGTCCAATGATAAATTAACTGATAAGTCAGGATTTATCGCGGCCCTAAGATTGGAAACTTGAGAAATTCTGCCTTCTATTACCGTGGCTTGTTTATTTGTAAACGGACAACGTTGTGCCATATATCATTGCGTCCGGGGCGGCGAGGCCTAACTTGACGTATTATTTATTTATTTTTATAGGATGTGCCGTGACCTAATTAACAATTTAAAATGGCCGTCAACTGTTTATTATTTGCCTTCTATTACCATGGCTTGTTTATTTTTAAACGGACAACATTGTGCCATATCTCATTGCGTCCGGGGCGGCGAGGCCTAACTTGACGTATTATTTATTTATTTTTATAGGATGTGCCGTGACCTAATTAACAATTTAAAATGGCCGCCAACTGTTTATTATTTGCCTTCTATTACCGTGGCTTGTTTATTTTTAAACGGACAACATTGTGCCATATCTCATTGCGTCCGGGGCGGCGAGGCCTAACTTGACGTATTATTTATTTATTTTTATAGGATGTGCCGTGACCTAATTAACAATTTAAAATGGCCGCCAACTGTTTATTATTTGCCTTCTATTACCATGGCTTGTTTATTTTTAAACGGACAACATTGTGCCATATCTCATTGCGTCCGGGGCGGCGAGGCCTAACTTGACGTATTATTTATTTATTTGTATAGGATGTGCCGTGACCTAATTAACAATTTAAAATGGCCGCCAACTGTTTATTATTTGCCTTCTATTACCGTGGCTTGTTTATTTTTAAACGGACAACATTGTGCCATATATCATTGCGTCCGGGGCGGCGAGGCCTAACTTGACGTATTATTTATTTATTTTTATAGGATGTGCCGTGACCTAATTAACAATTTAAAATGGCCGCCAACTGTTTATTATTTGCCTTCTATTACCATGGCTTGTTTATTTTTAAACGGACAACATTGTGCCATATATCATTGCGTCCGGGGCGGCGAGGCCTACCTTGACGTATGTTTTATTTTTTTATAGGATGTGCCGTGACGTAATTAACAATGTAGTCACTGGAGGGTCTTCTCCGTGATTATTTATTGTATTTTGTGTAGGCATTTGTTTTTCGTTATTCTTTTATGTAAGCTTCATTACTCTGTGTAATTTTATCTTTTTTATATTTTCAGATTTCTGCAGTATGTACCTGACGAGATGCAGCGAAATATGCCAGGCAATAAATCGTGCAATCTATTGTTTGTGTCTTCGTTATTCAAATATATAGAAACTCACCACAGGAAGGTGTGCATCTGAATTGTTTTATCAAATTGACACAGGCTGTGGCAAAGGTGTGACAATCAGAATCTTGAATGTCACAGGAAATGGTTAAAGAACGAGTGTCACAAGTGATGGCGATTCTTTGGTTAATTGCTTTTTGTGTTTCACAACTAATTTTTTTAATATATTAAATTATTAGTAAGAGTACTTTCCTGTATTAGCATGCCTGGTTCGTTGGCATGAACGAGACTCCTCACTTCTCTCAGGTGTATAACGCATGTGAATAACATAATTTAGTATTAGGATCCAGAACACCAAAGACCGAGATTTGTGGAAAGCCATGAACGCCTACGCCAGCCGGCACTTGATGATGATTATTAGTAGTATTTGCATATACAGAGAATATTTTAAAATGGGGTTTCTACTTATGATTTGGTAACAGGAAAGTAAAGGTAATATTCCTCTTTTGATAGAATGTCGAGAGGAATGAGAGGATCAACTTCATTGCACCAGGTTTGCTCAGTCTCTTTCCACACAGGGGCCTGGCGAAAGCATCGTACAAAGCACAAGAGTCTCAGAGTCTCTGACAAAGATGCACTTGACTTATAAGACTTTTTGTTATGATGTGCTGTGACCTAATTGCTAGTTAAAAATAGCTGCATATTTATTATATTAATCAAATGTCACGTGGAATGTTCGTCGTTAGTGAAAGAACAATTCATGAAAATGTATCATATTGTCTTAATGTACTAACTGCATTGCGACAGCTTTCTTTTGTTGATTAAATATTATAAACATTAATGTAAGTAACTAAGTTTGTGACTGTTGCACAAATTAAGCAGCAGTTAATTAATTATTAAGATATTAAATAATAAAACAATTAAAATATTAAATAATTAACTGTTCACTAAAAATTGATTTCTATTTCTACTTCTGCTCTACAATTACAGTAATTACAGCACACTGTTCTGTATCTAATTGTCAGCAATTAATAATTAAATACTAACTTATTTAAAACATATAACTTATTTTACAGCACTGCATTTAAATGTAAATAATTAAGAGCTGTAAGTTGTAACGCAGCTTAGAAAAAAAGTACTCCTTACAACACCTTACAAGTTTACAGAAGGGTCTGAAAACTGGCTTTCAAAATTATTTTCAGTCATCTAAAATGTTGAAATATTATGCAAGTACACAGATACATTACTGCTACACATGACACTTGTATTCTGTTTAATGTTAGTACTTAAATTACCAGTTCTAATTATAAATAAATATAGGTCCGCTAAAGTTTAGTACTATTGTATCATATGGTATGGGCGCCGCCATCTTGAATTTTGTCTTATCAAGGCGGTGTCACGAAATATTTTGTCCTGATCGTGTGCAAACACCTGCAATGTTGAAACTCTTCATATTTATGTAAAATTGAACGGGGGATTCAAATATGCACGAAAAAATGAATTAATATTTCATAGTCAGGAGTTATAAGACAAATTACCTTACTAATCGTGAAAAGAACCATATAAAATCCAGATAAATCGTTTTTATGGTGTAATAATTTGGCGGCTATCTAGCAGAACCACTGCTAAATATATGAGAATAACGTCCCTTTCATCGTACCAAACTCCTTTCGTTTTTTTGGGTCTTTTAGCAGTACATGTCAAACCGGAAGTGATCGTTGGACGACGCAGGAAAAAGTTCGCAAAATTACACAAAAAAAAGTGAAGAGCTAAAAAAAAGGGCGATAATTCTGAAATAGCTAGTAAAGAGAGCTCTCTAATGTGTCCCTTTCCTCCAATCAGCGACACTGGTGTCTGCTCGTCTATGTGTGCGAGATTGTCTCAAACTGTCATATGAAAACTGACTTCAAAAATATGTTCCGTCATGTTAAATGATTACAAAATAGTACAAGTATACAAATTAATTATTAATAATCTTTAAACTTGTGTTCTATTTAACTTTAGTAGGTCAAATCGCACGTTTTATGTGTTGAAAAGTGCAACGCAATCGATATGCTCGGCCGTCATGACCCGTGGGTTTCCAATTCACAAAGTCACATCTTCGCAGAAAATCTGTTTTTCAACCACAATTCGAGCAAGTTTAGCGATGAAACTTTGCTGATTCAGGGGCGATATTTTATACGGCAATTAAAATTCACATTAAACAAAGACATCTATTGGATTCATCGGTTCCGATACGCGATAATTTCGCTGCTTGCTCCCCGGCAGTCGACAGCTCGCACAGATCCATAGAGCACACTTTATTCACAAACTTCCAGTTTCTTAGTTCTATATAATATTTTACTTCGTAATGTTTAATAGTTTCTATTATATCACCTAATAATTTCGTGAAAAAAAAAAAACATGTCCAGTCGGGAAGTGAACCCCAAACTCCCGTGTGACAGGCGGACTGCTTACGACTTACGCTAGCGAGAAGACAATGCTTGTTCTGCAAAAATATTTATATAGTAAAGCCGCCGTTTGGGGTTTTACGATCGCAGCATTTTCGCCTGGTTTTCAACCACAATTAAAGCAAGTTTAGCGATGAAACTATCCAAAGCTCTGAAAAATTTGATGCAGAATTCGAAGACCCATTTACAATTGATGGTTTTCTATTGCAAGCATCAGAAAAACGTTATTTGCGGTCCAATCTGCCGTTTTCATTTTTCTCCGCGTGCGAGGTTGGTCTCAACCAAAACGGGTCATAGACGGATTATGAAAACTGACTTCAAAAATATGTTCCGTCATGTTAAATAATTAAAAGATAGTACAAGTATAAAAATAAATTATTAATAATCTTTAAACTTGTGTTCTCTTTAACTTTTGTAGGTCAGATTGCACGTTTTGAGTGTTTTAAAGTGAAAGTGTAACATGCCAGAGCGATCGATATGCGCATGCGCAGTCACCATGACGCATGCCATGCGCTTACCCATTCACAAAGAAACGCTTTGCCGAAAATATTGTTTTTCATCCATCCGGCAGCGATTAAAACAATGAAACTTTCCAGATATATTTAAAATTGTATGCAGAATTGAAAAATACATCTATCATTGATGTAATTCTATCTGCAACACCAGAATAGTGTTACAAAGTTCACATGCTAGTCCGAGTGACTATGCGCAAAGAGCAAAATAATACACATCTTCGCCGAAAATGGTGTTTACATAAATCCGGCAGCAATTAAAGCGATGAAACTTTCCAGATATATTTTAAATTGTATGCAGAATTCAAAAATACATCTATAATTGATCTAATTCTATCTGCAACACCAGAATAGTGTTACAAAGTGCACATGCCAGTCCGATATTATCCGATATATATGGACAAAGAGCAAAAACACATCTTCGCCGAAAATGTTGTTTACATAAATCCGGCAGCGATTAAAGCGATGAAACTTTCCAGATATATTTTAAATTGTATGCAGAATTGAAAAATACATCTATAATTGATGTAATTCTATCTGCAACACCAGAATAGTGTTACAAAGTGCACATGCCAGTCCGATATACATGGCGCAAAGAGCAAAATAATACACATCTTCGAAGGAAATGTTGTTTACATCCATCCGGCAGCGATTAAAGCGATGAAACTTTCAAGATATATTTTAAATTGTATGCAGAATTCAAAAATACATCTATAATTGATCTAATTCGACTTAGAACACCAAAATAAAATTAATTACGGTAAGTATGAAATATAATGTTATTTATATAAAAGGTCATGATGATTTCAACCAATCGCTGTGCACAAAATATTGGGCATACCTTTCCTGGGAAACCCCGGATGACGTGTGTTCTTGTCACGTGAGATGTGAATGAATAAATGACGTCGAAAGAATGCCTGGTACATTAGATAGCGTTTTCCGGGACAAGGTGAGTCACCACTAGGTGACTCCGTATATCACTTTTTTTCGCCATTTCCGGTAATAGCACGATGGAACTCGCTAATTTTACTATTTTTTTTAGCGAGTTCCATCGTGCCATTACCGGAAATGAAAAAAAGTGATATACGGAGTCACCGAGCGGTGAGTCACCTTGTCCTGGAAAACGCTACCTAATTTACCATGCATTCTTTCGACATCATTCATTCAATCTCACGTGACAATAACACACATCATCGGGGGTTTTCCAGGAAAGGTATACCTAATATTTCGTGCACAGCGATTGGTTGAAATCATCGTGACCTTTTATATAAATAAGAATATATTTCATACCGTAATTAATTTTTTTTTTTTTTTAGTGTTGCTGTAGAATTAATTCAATTAAAGATGCATTTTTGAATTCTGCATACAATTTTAAATATATCTGGAAAGTTTCATAGCTTTAACTCGTTCCTGGGTGGATGAAAAACAACATTTCTGCGAAGATGTGTTTTTGATCTTTGCGCATATATATCGGACTGGCATGTGCACTTTGTAACACTATTCTGGTGTTCCTTATAGTAGGGAGCCCTATCATCAATTTAATTTTGAGTATTTACAAATGAGACTGCCACAGTAGATAGGCCTTGAAATTCAAAATCTAATGGTACCTCATTGATGCCTGTATGTCACTTCTAAGTGAAGATATTCACATCTTTGTGAAGGTGAGATGAGTTGCAATTTTTCATACTATTCACCCATAAGTGGAGCTCTCCAATGTGTCCCTTTTCCTCCACTAGGGGAGGCACTATTCGCAATGGAATTGCGAATAGAAAAAAATTATATTCCCAATCGAATTGCGGGAAGTAACAAACATGGCACAGCGCCTGCTCACTAGTCAATTTTAGTTTGGGCCATTAAGAAGTCTAAAAAGGTGGTTAATTTAAATAGGAATGTTCACTGTTGCGAGTTTAATTCTGCCGATTTTCTCGTAATTTTTAATGAATCACTCTTCTTCTTACTTCTGTCTGTTCTTTTGGCATCCCGTTTTATTTTTACATTACGCTAGTCCTGTTTAAATATCAAGAATAATTTTTCAGAACAGGTATCCCCAATACAAATAACGATCCCTACAAATAATTCTGTGCCTAGGCGAGTTCAAGAATTGTCAAATTTCGTTTCTGTACACTTACTGTTACCAGGCATCCGTGTTTGTTTACGTTACCGTCCTACTCCTGATAATATCGCAGCAGTTGTGATTCTCTTAATTTGACACTTTCTATGGCCTCCATTGCATCCTATCTGAGTGACCCTGTTCTGGTCCAAGCTGACAGTAATATGCTTCGCCTCAGCAAGACATGATTAGGCAATTCAAACACCAGGCTATCGATTGACTGGCCTCATTAATTAATAAATAAATAAGGAAAAGGAAATGCTGCGCATATAAAGTGCAGGAAAACCCAGTATATCTGAAGCAGGTGGAAAAGAGAGAGGGGAGAGATAGATAACGAAGATAGTGTGAGAGTCAGAGATATGAGAAAGATGTATTGAAAGACATTAAAAAGTGGTAAAGACAAGAAAGGGAGAGGTGAGAAATCAAGACTTAGAGCGAGCGAGTGAGAGAGAGAGAGAACTCGTGTTCGGGTGGTGTCACCTGCCCGGTTGGGAATTGATCCTCGAGCTCCCGTGTACCAGGCGGAGACACTAACCACTGTGCTATTGAGGACACGTTAACGAGTCAACAAAATATTGTAATGTGGACACACGCATAGGAATAATCACGTGACCTACTTCACTTGCGAATATAATTTTTTTCTATTCGCAATGGAATTGCGAATAGCCACTTCGCTCCACCAGTGACACCCGCTGGTGTCTGCGTGTGTGTGCGTGCAAGATTGTCTCAAACGGTCATATGAAAACTGACTTCAAAAATATGTTCCGTCATGTTAAATGATTACAAAATAGTACAAGTATACAAATAAATTATTAATAATCTTTAAACTTGTGTTCTATTTAACTTTAGTAGGTCAAACCGTGTTGAAAAGTGTAGTGCAATCGATGTGCGGCGGCCGTCATGACCCGTTGGTTTCCAATTCACAAAGTCACATCTTCGCAGAAAATATGTTTTTCAACCACAATTCTAGCAAGTTTAGCGATGAAACTTTGCTGATTCAGGGGCGATATTTTAAACGGCAATTAAAATTCACATTAAACAAAGACATCTATTGGATTCATTGATTCCGATACGCGATAATTCCGCTGCTTGCTCCCCGGCAGTTGGCAGCTTGCACAGATCCACAGAGCACACTTTATTCACAAACTTCCAGTTTCTTAGTTCTGTATAATATTTTACTTCGCAATGTTTAATAGTTTCTATTATATCACCTAATAATTTTGTGAAAAATAAAAAAAAAAAAAATACATGTCCAGCCGGGAACAGAACCCCGATCTCAGGCGGGCTGCTTACGACTTACGCTAGCGAGAACACAATGCTTGTTCTGCAAAGATATTTATATATTCAAGCCGCCATTTTGGGTTTTATGATCGTAACATTTTCGCCTGTTTTTCAATCACAATTAAAGCAAGTTAGCGATGAAACTTTCCAAATTTCTGAAAAATCTGATGCAGAATTCGAAGATCCATCTACAATTGATGGTTTTCTATTGCAAGCGGTTCAATCTGCCGTTTTCATTTTTCTCTGCGTGCGTGGTTGGTCGCAACCAACGGGTCATAGGCGAATTATGAAAACTGACTTCAAAAATATATTCCGTCATGTTAAATGATTAAAAGATAGTACAAGTATCCAAATAAATTATTAATAATCATTAAACTTGTGTTCTCTTTAACGTTAGTAATTCAAATTGCACGTTTTGAGTGTTGAAAAGCGAAAGTGTAACATGCCGTAGCGATCGATACGCTATCTCCGTCTACGATTCCATCTCTCTAAACAGTCACCACATAGCCACTATACTACCATGGCTTCCATCTCTCTAACCATCACCACAAAGCCACTATACTACAATGGCTTCCATCTCTCTAACCATCACCACATAGCCACTATACTACCGTGGCTTCCATCTCTCTAACCATCACCACATAGCCACTATACTACCATGGCTTCCATCTCTCTAAACATCACCACATAGCCACTATACTACCATGGCTTCCATCTTTCTAACCATCACCACATAGCCACTATACTACCATGGCTTCCATCTCTCTAACCATCACCACATAGCCACTATACTACCATGGCTTCCATCTCTCTAAACAGTCACCACATAGCCACTATACTACCATGGCTTCCATCTCTCTAAACAGTCACCACATAGCCACTATACTACCATGGCTTCCATCTCTCTAACCATCACCACATAGCCACTATACTACCATGGCTTCCCTCTCTGTAAACAGTCACCACATAGCCACTATACTGCCATGGCTTCCATCTCTCTAACCATCACCACATAGCCACTATACTACCATACAGTCACCACATAGCCACTATACTACCGTGGCTTCCCTCTCTCTAAGCAGCCACCACATAGCCACTATACTACCATAGCTTCCATCTCTCTAAACAGTCACCACATAGCCACTATACTACCATGGCTTCCCTCTCTCTAAACAGCCACCACATAGCCACTATACTACCGTGGCTTCCATCTCTCTAACCATCACCACATAGCCACTAAACTACCGTGGCTTCCAT
The DNA here is from genome assembly GCA_963921405.1 of Cepaea hortensis. Taxonomy (NCBI): domain Eukaryota; kingdom Metazoa; phylum Mollusca; class Gastropoda; order Stylommatophora; family Helicidae; genus Cepaea; species Cepaea hortensis. The sequence continues at coordinate 486,408,568 of OY992876.1, read as the reverse complement.
CTCTCTAAATAGTCTCCACATAGCCACTATACTACCATGGCTTCCATCTCTCTAACCATCACCACATAGCCACTATACTACCATGGCTTCCATCTCTCTAACCATCACCACATAGCCACTATACTACTGTGGCTTCCATCTCTCTAACCATCACCACATAGCCACTATACTACCATGGCTTCCATCTCTCTAAACAGTCACCACATAGCCACTATACTACCATGGCTTCCATCTTTCTAACCATCACCACATAGCCATTACACTACCATGGCTTCCATCTCTCTAACCATCACCACATAGCCACTATACTACCATGGCTTCCATCTCTCTAACCATCACCACATAGCCACTATACTACTGTGGCTTCCATCTCTCTAAACAGTCACCACATAGCCACTATACTACCATGGCTTCCATCTCTCTAAACAGTCACCACATAGCCACTATACTACCATGGCTTCCATCTCTCTAAACAGTCACCACATAGCCACTATACTACCATGGCTTCCATCTCTCTAAACAGTTTGTTGCATACCCTTTATAGGACATAGCTGTCAACTCCAGCATTTATTGGTTGTTTGTGTTTCCTGGGCAGGTTTACATTCAGTAGTTTGCCATTGCTATCTGAACGACAGCCACTCATACTATTGTATAGAAATGAACACTCCAAATAATCCGCAGCTGTGTTATGAACGTGGTATGCTTTATTGCGAATGCTATTCTTAACCCCTTCGCAATAGAGCCAGCCATATCTCTAAGCAGAGGACATTAATTCAGTGGTAGACCCCAGAGTGATTACTCACTCATAATTTAGTGGTTGTCGTAATATGTCTCGTCCCTGGTGTGAGGGGAATCAACACCCACATTCTTTTAACCCCATATCATTATTTTGAGGATCTTCTGGATTTCTGTCCACAACACCCCGTCAGTCTTCGGATCATTCTCTCTCTCTCTTACCACTGGACCATGCCCCCTCTCATTCTTTTCCAAAACATGCTACACAACACTAGCCTCTCACAAAAATGACAAATTAATTTAATAAAGAAAAGTGTCAGGTGTGTGCAAAGTGTATGTGTAGAATGTCTGTCGTATAATCTAGTGTGTATGCAGAATCAGACCGAACAGCTCAGGATCAAAGTCTGCTTCATCACTGTACTGGCCACACAACAGCACCATAGATCAAGTACAGGAAAACCTCACCAAATGATGCGTCTCTCCAGCCAAATGTCGACTTCCTCCAATAGCTCTTGGATAGTTCGGATATCTGGTCACCAATAGTGGATATAGTCCAATACTGACCATGAATCTGACAAACACAATGTAACTAATAGGTCACTAAAAGTTCTGTGATCTGATAACACTTGTACCGTAAAATAATGTTTACTGTCACTTTGAAACTAAATGTTAGTAGTTAAGGTCATAGGAATTCACCCATTAGAAACTCAATGTTAATTGGTACTGTTTCACAAGAATTCCCCATTTAGAAAACACAATGTTAATTTTCCAGTTTTCTATATACTACTATTGTTCCTGTTACTGGTGGTATTGTAAGTATATGCACTCTACTATAATAAGAACCACCACCGAGGAATCACTCTGAAATGATCATCAGTTCCTGCTCAGTAAAGGCCAGGTTCTTGCAGACCCTCTGGGTTATGGGCCCAGTGCAAAAGCCGCTAAGTAAAAAAACTTCCTTCAATTGATCGAGCCATACTTTTCTGCTACTTCTTGGTAAACCTAGTGGAACCTGTTGAAGAGAGAACACACCTGGTGAGAGCAACCCGATTCCGACCTTTAGTAGGTGAGTGTAGGCCAACGGCCGCACTCAGATATATAACAGAGAACTAAACTCTGTCATAATGCAGAGGAGCTCATCGCATTGGTCTGAGTCATGGTAAGACAAGGAAAGACTCAAGGAAAAGTGCAGAAACCCAGTAGACACCCTACCGGAAGATCTTACCACTTTACATTTCCTTTATCCCCCCAACCATCCTCAATCTCCCTAAACATCATCCCACTACATTGTTCTTAACTCACTGAGTTAATTGATATCTCACACAAGCTAGTTTAAGCAATGCAACAGCCTACTGTTGCCGATGCTCCTATAATACGTTCTCACAACGCACATTACTACACTCGATTCCTAAGAATAATCTAATTTAGGTCTGTAATTAAATACCATATATTTATCCCGGTTTGAAATTGAGACTACTAAATCATACAAAGGAAAAATGTCCGCCAATGTAAATCAACAGGAGACACCGTAGTCTCTCTCCAGAATCAAACTCGGAATATCATACACGTCCTTGTTGTTTCACAACATTTGGTCAACTCCCCCAAAGTTGTTTATCCCGACTGTTTTAATACTGCGTCCGAATGACGTCACAGGTCTGTCTAGACAGTAGGCATCTAGAAGCTATTTTTCTCTCTCCGTTTCCGACTGGATGTAAACAACTGGCTAGCTGTCCCGCTTTCATCTGTGGACTTGTCCCGGTACATCAAAAAGTCTTGCCAGCCTGTGATCTAGAGAATCTCCTCCCCACAACAAAAGATCCTGCCGACTTACATCCAGACAGTCTGTCTCCAACATCAAAGAATGACGGCTGCCTGTAGACTAATGGCGCGACAGTCTTTCTTCCTTCGACAACACATCAAAGAATGACGGCTGCTTGTAGACGCATGGCGCGACAATCTTTCATCGATCGACATCTCCAAGAATTTATGCGACAGTGGTAGACAACAGTAAGATGACTCACTCATAATTTAGTGGTAGACAACAGTATGATGACTCACACATTATTCAGTGGTAGACCCCAGTATGATGACTCACTCATAATTCAGTGGTAGACCCCAGTAAGATGACTCTCATAATTCATTGGTAGACCCTAGTATGATGACTCACTCATATTTCAGTTGTAGATCCCAGTAATTGTGTTACCTTGCCATGCCACTTCTAATTGTGTTCCCTTGTCATACCAATGAAATTGTCCCTTGTCATGCCACCTCTAAATGTTCCCTTGTCATGTCACCTCCAGTTGTGTTCCCTTGTCATGCCTGGATCATACATCAGTCTCGATCATACATCAGCTTAGACTATACCTCAGCATAGATCATTCATCAGTTTAAATCATACATCATCTTAGATCATCATGAACTTAGATCATATATCAGCATAGATCATACATAAGCTTAGATCATAATCAGCCTAGATCATACATCAGCATAGATCATACATCAGCACAGATCATACATCAGCCTACATCATACATCAGCTTAGATCATACATCACCTTAGATCATCATGAACTTAGATTATTCATCATCTTAGATCGTAATGAACTTAGATCATACATCAGCCTTGATCATACATCAGCTTAGATCATCATGAACTTTGATCATACATCAGCTTAGATAATCATGAACATAGATCATATACCAGTCTAGTTTATACATCAGCTCAGATTGTACATCAGCTTAGATCATACATCAGCTAAGATCATACATCTATGATCTTAGCTGATGGATGATCTAAGCCTTAGATCATACATCTGCTTAGATCATACATCAGCATGGATTGTACATGAGTATATTAATCATTCTTCTTCTCAATCTTTCGTTCACTTGAAATTGATTGTCTAAAGCTGCAATGTGTGCCTGATTGATTACACATACATGTTTGTTTGTAATCAATACCTGGTATATTCATGAGGCTATTATTTATTTACTTTGGTGTGTTTCAGAAATATACTCTTGGTCTCCAAGGAGTCCTTACCACTCCATACAAGAGGATTCACTAAAGTCGACATATGACAGCATAGACATGAAGGTTGTGAAACAAGAACTATCGGATATTCCGTATGAGGCCAGGAGTCATAGATTCAGTAAAAAGGTAGACATAGCTGGGGGTAGCATCATTCAAGAAATGAGAGAACACAACAACTCAGAATCAGGAATGGTTGAGAACAGTTGTAAGGGATCAGGAAAACTTGAAAATTGCCAAATGTTAGAAAATGTGTCTTCTGTGATTGATACAAACAATAAACTATCTCTAGCTATTGAGAATTGTCAGCAGTAACATAAGGAAACACAAGAAATACATACACAGAGATTTGCAAAGTCTTTTGATGACATTTTGGGTTATGTCAGTTATAGCTCTCAAGGAACTCGCACAGGAGACATGTCTGATGTTTCTAGTCCAAATGTTTGTGTAGTCAGTTATAAGAGAACACATACTGAAGGGATGCCAAACGAATACAATGAATGGGATGGTCTTTTGAATCAAGATGACCATCTAGAGTGCCAAAAGACCATGAATAACAAGAGAATACATACAATAGAGAAACCTTACAAGTGTGATGATTGTGGTGCTTCTTTTACTCAAGCTGACCGTCTGAAGACTCACAAGAGAACACATACAGGAGAGAAACCTTACAAGTGTGATGTTTGCGGTGCTTCTTTTATTCACACTGGCAATCTGAAGATACATAAGAGAACACATACAGGAGAGAAACCTTACAAGTGTGATGGTTGTGGTGCTTCTTTTAGTCAAGTTGGTAGTTTGAAATACCACATGACAACACATACAGGAGAAAAGCTGTACAAGTGTGATGATTGTGGTGCTTCTTTTAGTCACGTTGGTAGTTTGAAATACCACATGACAACACATACAGGAGAAAAACTGTACAAGTGTGATGATTGTGGTGCTTCGTTTATTTTAGCTGCCAGTCTGAAGACTCACAAGAGAACACATACAGGGGAAAAACCTTACAAGTGTGATGATTGTGGTGCTTCTTTTAGTCACCTTGGTAGTTTGAAATACCACATGAGAACTCATACAGGACAAAAACTGTATAAGTGTGATGATTGTGGTGCTTCGTTTATTTTAGCTGGCAGGCTGAAGTCTCACAAGAGAACACATACAGGGGAAAAACCTTACAAGTGTGATGATTGTGGTGCTTCGTTTATTTTAGCTGGCAGTCTGAAGACTCACAAGAGAGGACATACAGGGGAAAAACCTTACAAGTGTGATGATTGTGGTGCTTCTTTTAGTCACGTTGGTAGTTTGAAATACCACATGAGAATTCATACAGGACAAAAACCGTATAAGTGTGATGATTGTGGTGCTTCGTTTATTTTAGCTGGCAGTCTGAAGACTCACAAGAGAACACATACAGGGGAAAAACCTTACAAGTGTGATGATTGTGGTGCTTCTTTTATTGGAGCTGGTAGTCTGAAGACTCACAAGAGAATACATACGGAAGAAAAACCTTACAAGTGTGATGATTGTGGTGCTTCTTTTACTCGAGCTGGCAGTCTGAAGACTCACAAGAGAACACATACAGGAGAAAAACCTTACAAGTGTGATGTTTGTGGTGCTTCTTTTTCTATAACTAGCAGTCTGAGGAAACATAAGAGAACACATACAGGAGAAAAACCTTACAAGTGTGATGTTTGTGGTGCTTCTTTTACTGTAGCTGGGAATCTGAAGATACATAAGAGAACACATACAGGAGAAAAACCTTACAAGTGTGATGATTGTGGTGCTTCTTTTACTCAAGCTGGCAGTCTGAAGACTCACAAGAGAACACATACAGCAGAAAAACCTTACAAGTGTGATGATTGTGGTGCTTCTTTTACTGAAGCTGGTAGTCTGAAGACTCACAAGAGAACACATACAGGAGAAAAACCTTACAAGTGTGATGATTGTGGCACTTCTTTTACTGAAGCTGGGAATCTGAGGAAACATAAGAGAACACATACAGGAGAAAAACCCTACAAGTGTGATGATTGGGGTTCTTCTTTTACTGAAACTGGCAGTCTGAAGACTCACATGCGAACACAAACAGGAGAAAAACCTTACAATTGTGATGATTGTGGTGCTTCTTTTTCTATAACTAGCAGTCTGAGGAAACATAAGAGAACACATACAGGAGAGAAACCATACAAGTGTGTTTACTGTGGTGCTGCATTTACTCACGCTTGCAGTTTGAAATACCACAAGGGAACACATACAGGAGAGAAACCTTACAAGTATGATGTTTGTAGTGATTCTTTTATTCATGCTGGCAATTTGAAGAAAGATAAGAAAACACATGCAGGAGAGAAACCATATAAGTGTGATGATTGTGGTGCTTCCTTTACTCAGACTTGTAATCTGAAGAAACATATGAGACTGCATCATCATCATGTGTCCTGCCAACTACCATAGGTTTTCATGTATTTTCTCAGATCTCGATTGCTGCATTTGTCAAGATTAGTTATTCATAACATTATGCAATAATGTCAGGGAAAGGAGAGGACTCTTTATTGGAAGTGAATGGTGAAAGGACTCTAGAAACATCGAAACTTTTTGGGTGAACATCTGGTTGGGAAAATGACTGCCAATTTCATCAGGGGTGATCTGTAATGTTCGTGGAGGACTTGTGGTGGCACTTTGCACAGTGTGCCTGAGCAGGCTTTTGTTTGTCGAGACTCCTCTCTTTTCCAGTGTCCCTCACCATCAGGTGGATCAATCTTTTGATTAAAATTTAAAATGGGGGGGGGGGGGGAGATCTCTTTAAAACCCTTATGTAATTTTAATAAGAGTTTACATTTGTATTGTTACATATATATTTTCCATGTCTATGTCATAAATTAACTTCTATTGGATGTTAGTAATTTAATATAAAACAATACGCTACAATAGTGTCGTGGGAGAGGTCTAAAGTACAAATTAGCGTACCCAGCCAAATCTACAAATTTGGCTACGACAGTTTCACACTTTGGTCGGCGATTGTCACGGTAACGAATGGCTTCTGGTTAAAAAAAAAAAAAAAAAAAGGAACAAGGAAGAGGTCTTTTGCAATCCAGACGTCAGTGTAGAAACATCTGCTAGTCACTAGGCTCTTATAGAATACTTTCAAAGTTTAAGAGTTTGTTTTTCTTGTGGCGCATATTACGGCCATATATATATATATATATATATATATATATATATATATATATATATATATATATATATATATATATATATATATATATATATAAGCATATATTAAATAGAAACCTAGAGCAGTTCACGAACCCGACAAGCGTGGTCGGAAAATTGGAAGGATTTGACACCTTCAGCGGGAAGCTTTAGAGGAGCAAAACCTGTGTGAAGCAGGTAACCTAATAAACCTCACCATAAATGATACAACATTGTGGTTAAGATCTATAAAAGACCTGCATATTATAGCCAGAGACCTGCATCACTTACTAAGGTGGAATAGGGACAGTATCGCTTCCATGAACATTATATAGTGAAAATTATTGTGTAGGTCAATTCACCCGAGAGGAGAAACTGAAGGGAGAGTTGCCAAACCCGGAGGTCTAGATTCACAAAATAAGTGGCCAAGATTTCCCGTTGGCCACCACCATCTACATTCTAATAGAAATCTGTTTCAGGCCAGATTCAATGATTAAACAATTTTAGTTGGCTCAGCCTAGAATAATAGGATTTAATATAATAGAGGGATTTGTAAAACCCTTTTATGTACAGGGCTGTCTCCCGTGGAGCACCCAACGTGTCTTATATGATTAAACTGTAACATTGTTAGTTTCTAAAATTTACAACTGCTAGTTGTCACTTAAAAAATTTGTTTACAAGTTGACAGGGTCGACTTCATTGCACCGGGTTTTATCCCATATGGCTCGGTCTCTTTCCGCAGCATGGAAAGCATCGCATAAACCACGAACTCCGTAGCTCTAGCGACGACCCACAGGAGTCTCCGAAAAATTTAATTCGTGAACCAAAGGACATGGCCCGGAATCGAACCCACAACCTGTGGAGCCCGAGTTAAACGGCTTCGCCACAGAGACTCCCGCTAGTTATTACCTTACTTAGTAACCTTAGTCATAGTTTTTTTTTTTTTTTTTTTTTTGTGCATATCCTTTACAGGACATCGCTGTCAACATCAGCATCCTTCAGCTGTATGTTGATTTCTTGGCAAGATTACGCTCAGTAGTTTGCCATTGCTTTCTGAGCGGCCGGCTCAGATACACCGTAAGTTACCGACCCAATTCGAACCACTGCTGATTCTTACCGTCGTAACGTTGCTTACGAGATTACAGAGAAAAGTCGCTAACCTCTAAGCCAGGAAGCCGGCTTAGTCATAGTAGAGTGAGAAAATACGAAAGTTTGTTGCTTGTATATATTTTACTCTCTTTCTCCGTGTCAATGAGAGTGATTAGAGTTTGGGGGCTTGAGCTTTTTATTTCAGGCAGCGTAGCTAGACAACCTTGGCAGACTGTCTTTATCATACAGTTTTAGTTTTACGCCATTCCTGTCTGTCTGAACACTGTCAGAAGACTAGACCTGTTCAGGGACCTTGGATCCTTCTAGAATCATGAGCTATTGTCTTATCTTCCCCAGTGACTTATTTTTCTATTCATAGAAAGTCTATCTGCAGCAACTTTGATAGATTCACTATTGTAGTAGCTGACGCTACGCTACACGTGGGGCAGTGAGGAACATTTTATGTGATATTCACTGGCAAGGGAATGGAGCATAATGGGGACGACCCTTTGCTGTGATGTTGGAACAGCGACTAATGACTAGGACTCGTTCCAGATTACGATCGGCTGTCAATAGAACTTATACACTAAACAAAGAGTTAGTTAGTTAGTCGACAGATCATCCTAATTGAACATCTAACCATTCAGTCCATAAGTGCTTGGATCCCCTCCTCAGCAAATCCTGCAGCGTGTAGCGATCGACACCAGTTCTGTGTTGGTTTATCAATCCTCTTTGGCTTCCTGTGTAGTGTTCTTGTTTGGCCACACCTCTTTTAATTTGCTGTTCTCGCAATCTGACCATGGTTGTAGATTCGCAGTCATCACTTGGTTCTCGCAAAAGTCTTACTTCTCATAGAGCATTCAGAATATCAGCCTGGTCCGTGGCGCATCCGTCCTCCACATTAGCCTTACCTGTGAGCTTATCAGCCCATTCATTTTCTTGTACATGAAGATGAAACCAATCTTTGCCAGCCGAGACCGCTCCAGAGACAGCAACCACTCTCTTCGGATCTACCCCCATCTCTATCCTCTTCAGCATGCTCATTGAGTCGCTAAGGAAACATGCCCTAGTGAATGTCTGTGTCTCGAGCCATGTTATTGCTTTACTTACTACCATGACTTCTATAGTCAGGTTACTTGTGGTCACAACAAAAGCACCAGAGTCCTCCTTCACATTTCTCCCTCTGGACCACGCCATAAAGGCCCATGAGCTTCTAACATGTTGGACGACCAACCCATCTGTGTAAATAACAGCATCACTGTCTAACAAATTCTCAAAAATCAACGCTTTTACTTCCGCCTCCACAACAGCTGGATTTTCTTGTCTATGCCACTTGATTGCATCATGTTTAATATGAACACATGTACATTACTGTAGAGTGAATGAGAGAGTTAGTGAAAGAGAGAATGAGTGTGAGAGTGTGTGTTTGTATGTGTAAGGAAAAAAAAGAGATAACTGAGCGCACGCATGTCATGTAACATGCTATTCCATATTTTTTGTGTATTCTCATTTCTCATATCATTTTGAAAACCACTTGATTTCATCATGTTTAATATGACACATGTACAAACGGTAGAGTGAGTGAGAAAGAGTTAGTGTGTTTGTATGTGTGTGTGTGTGTGAGAGAGAGAGCGTAAAGAGAGAGAGAGAGTTGAAGTGTATCACTATTGTTTTTTTTTTTATGTTACACAATGTATATGCACAATTTTTCTCAAATTTCTTACAATTTTTGTGAGAATACTCACGACAATCGTCAGTGTATGTGTGTGTAAAGTGTGGGAGTTTGTTCATACTAGTTTAAGTGATTATGTGAGGCATCATGTATGTGTCTAGATGTGAGGAAGTGTGTGTGGGGGACGTATGTTTGTGGGGGATGTGTGTTGGGGGATGGGTGGGTGGGTAGGGAGATGTGTGTGGGTGGGGGATGTGGGTGCGTGAGGGATGTGCCGGTAGGTGGGAGATGTATGGGTGGGTAGCGAGATGTGTGGGTGGGTGAAGGGATGTGTGGGTGAGGGATGTGTGTTTGGTGGGGGGGGGGGTGGTTTGGGTGGATGGTAGGAAGTATGTTGGGGGGGGGGGGGGGTGTGCGTTATCTTTTTCAGTGATTTGTTGAGGCGAGCCTTCTCTGCGATTTTCACCTTGTACACTGTTTCTGTGCAGAATTTGGTGAACTTCAAGTAGCCGTACAAGCTCAGTTCTTTGGGGACGTAGTAGACAGAACTTTGTGTGCGCTTGAGCTTGGACTCTGTTTCTTCTATCTGTTTTTTTTTTTTTTTTTTTGGTCAGTCGTCTCAGGTTTTTTCTTGTTGGACATATTCTGTCCGCCCTCAGAGATCTGAAATACCGGAGAGGAAATCTTCCCGTCTTTAGGCATTTCTCGAGAAATCTCAATCGACAAGAAAGAAGTATGTGAGGAACTTATCGCCGTACGTACTCAACACCATTGAAACGGAGGCCCTTGCATACGGATTAAATTTCTGCATAAAGCCCAAACACATTAACCGTGTTGAGTCGCAAGCACAATTTGAAATGTTGTTTGATCAAGTCTCCAAGTTATCACCAACTTCTGCGGAGTCAGTCGGGTGGCTGAAGGCCAAACTGGTAGATTTAGAACACCAGTATCGCACAACCCCCTCTAAACATACGTGTGCTGACCAACGAGCCCCTTACTGCTTTAAAAGTGTTAAAGGCTAACAAAACCCTTGTAATACTGAAACCTGACAAAGGGAATGGTGCAGTACTGATGGACAATGTCAGACTACTATGGATGCCATGTGTTAATTATTTATGTCCATAGTATCCAATAATTCCACAAGTTCGAATGTATCTCTGAGTGTTCTTGGATCGAAGGATTGTCATACTAGCTTTAACGTATCAGCCAGCCATCTCGCCATTCGGTGTTGTGCAGAGTTAACCATGGACAGGATCAGTCTTAGTGGGATGCCGGGCTTGTGAAACTTGGGTAGACCGTACATCTATGGAGTGTGGGAGCCACGCTATATGAGCGTTTTTGCAGTGGCCTCACTGACTGGATCTATTTCCTCATTTTAGCATCCAGGTCCTCCGACTTGTTTACTTTTTGATCTACCCTGAATTTAGATTCATCTGAAAATATTTCTTCCATTTTTATCATTCTGAAATGGGTCGACAAGATACTACACACAGACGATGGTAGCCTAGGTAGGCCGACACACCGGAATGGTCCCGCTTCATCTGCCGTGAGGCATGTGATTGAGAGATACAGTGCCTTCTGTGTGTAGTTCAACACACAAAGTAGTCGCTTGTTAAAGTTTGCAGAAGCTATAATGATCAACCTACGTAAGCCTGCCTTGTGCAAGCAGAAGGACATGTTACACTATGTACCTGACGAGATGCAGCGAAATATGCCAGGCAATAAATTATGCAATCTATTGTTTGTGTCTTCGTTGTTCAAATTCACCATGGGAAAACAATGTTTTGAATGATAGGATTTTCACTACCCTCTCAATCACAATAATTTGTTTTACTCTGATCATTATAATCTTGAAAATTACAAACAGCGCTTGGATTGGCTGGCTTCTTGCCTTCATTCTCTCTCTCTATCACTATGTGGTACATTTTCAGGCAACGTTGACCCACTTCACAAGAAATCTGTAATAGTACCCTGTTTTATTTACTTGCACCAGTCAATTTATTATGTTTTCTTTCATGCAAATTATGCACAAGCTATAGAACTGTTGCCCTGATCAGTCATGCAAGTAAATTGTTAATAAAAATCATAATGGGAAAACTTCGTAAGAAAATGGAAGAAGAGATTAATGTGGTTCAAGCTGGATTTAGACAGGGAAGAGGAACAAGAGATCACATACTCAGCATGCATTTAATAACAGAGAAGTGTCGAGAATTTAATGTAAACTTATCATATTTTGTGGATTATTCATAGGCATTCGAATGTGTACAACATCAAAAACCTTGGGAAATCATGAGAAAAATGAGCTCTTAAAAATGCTCTATCTAGACCAGTGGTTCTCAACCTTTTTTGACCCGTTCCCTCCTTCACCATATGTTCAGGCTGTCATTCGCCCCCCCCCCCCCTTCCAACTTTCCAAAATTGTCAGCCTCAAAAGGTGCATTAAAGATAACGTGCCTATAATAGTGAAAATACTTATTTTCTTCCATAGTTGTACATAACCTTCTCATGTAAAGATACATTTTATAGTGTAGTTTTCTACAGTTAATAGCAAATGAATATGCTGATGGATATTAAAACTTAAATAGAAGCATTTTTACATTCGCAATATTTTATTAAAACACCCCATTAATCATACTACAATAAACAAACAGTTAAAACGCCAAAGAATTGTAGCTTAATATACGACACGAAGATGCCAGAAAATTGTGCTTTATCAAACAAAACGCTCATTACAAAACCTGGATATCGTAGATTCGTAATTTAAATGAAAATTGTAATCAATGAGAACACTGTGATTGTTTTTCCCGCAGCAAATACTAAATACGCGGAGTGCTTGAAAGGGCACAACAGAGATCGTTTTCAACATCTAATCTGTTGCGTCGTTTCGTTTTAATTTCTAGCAGAGCTGAAAAGCCTGACTCACAAAGATATGTTGACGCAAATGGAAGCAATGCACGGATTGCTTTTTCTGCCACTTTTGGGTATGAACCGCACATTAAAGGCCAAAATTCCGTGATTGGTTTCTCCCCTTGCCCCCGAATCATTTTTCAGCTCCAGAAATTCATCTTGACAATCATCAGAAACTTTTTCAACTGATAATTTGAATGGGTTTCGCACCAAGTCCAGCTCATCATCACTAAGTTCAGGAAAATATCGCTCAAATTCATTTTCTAGCGCTGTCAAATGCTGCACAATTTCATTTTTTGCAAATTGTATAAGTACTTTGTCTTTACCATCAACAATGAGAACGGATGACAGCTTCTCAAACATTGCAACATTTGTCATATTGACCTTTCTTTTCCAGTTTTCCAGCTTACTCATAAAAGCTCTTAAGGCATCCACAAATTGTATGATATTTGTATTCCTTCCTTGCATCTGACGATTGAATTTATTCAACTGCTCAAAAATATCAACTAAATAGGCAAGGCGCATGATCCATTCCTCATCATCCAGCCAGGCGAAAAAATCCATCTCACCCTGAACTTCAAAAAATAATTTGAGCTCGTCTCTCAGCTCATATACTCGCGCAGTTACATTTCCTCTTGACAGCCATCGAACATGTGTGTAGAAAAGAAGCAAATGGTGGCCTGCATCCATGTCAACGAATAACTGCTTAAAAAGCCGTGAGTTGAGAGCTCCTCCTTTGATAAAATTCACTTTCTGAACGGTTTGATCCAAAACCTTCCCCAAAGGAGCTGGAAGTGTTTTGGAGGCCAGTACTTGACGATGGATCATGCAATGAATGCCTTTCACTTTTGGGGCACGTTTCTTCACACTAACTTGAAATCCTGATTTGGTCCCCAACATAGCTGGTGCTCCATCTGTACAGCACTCACACATATTATCCCATAAAAGATTTTCTGATTCAAGGAAAGATGAAACCTTTTCCAAAATATCAGAGGCCATGGTAGTTGTTTCAAGAGGAGAACAAAAAAGAAGTTCTTCTTTAAATGATCCTGAATGCACATACCTTGCAAACACTATCAGCTGAGAACACGATGCCACATCAGTCGGTTCATCAATTTGAATTGAATAGAGCCCAAATGCTGCAGACTTGATCTCTTGCACAACTTGATCCTTGATGTCATTGGCCATATCGCTGATCCTTCTTTGAAGAGTGTCGTTTGATAGTGAAACCGCTGCAAGTTTTTTCTCTGATTCATTTCCCAACACAATTTCCACCATCTTGAGACAACAAGGTTTGATCAAAGATTCCCCGATTGTATGTGGTTTTTTCTGCTTCGCTATCTCCAGTGCTACGACATAGGAAGCTTCAGTAACCTTTTGGTTTGTTTCTTGGAATACCCCTGTTAAATCCAGTCTCATCCTTTTGACAGCATTCCCAAGACGTTCAAAATAGGTCTTGTCCTTGTCCTTGTATTGAGGATGAACATTCAACAAATGATTCCTCAACTGTGTCGGTTTCATAGAATCATTTGACAAACGTTTACAACAAATAACACACTGAAGTCGTCCTTCTCCGTTGATGACGATATTTGTGAATTCATAATTCAAATAAAACAGGTAATACTTTCGTTTCTTGACACTCATCATGGGCTTCAGATTCTATAAATATAAAACGATAAAGTCAAAATCAACACACATAAACACCCACAGACGTGTATATACACCCACACGCACATATATACGTACACACACACACACACGCTCACGCACACACACACACAATTATATTGCATATCCTATTTACAGTACATCGCTGTCAACACCAGCATTTTACTGCTGCTGTTGATGTCTGGGCAAGTTTTACGTTCAGTAGTTTGTCATTGATTTCTGAACGACTGGCTCCAACACCAACACGCTAAAACCCCAGCACGATGTGGTCTGCTGTTAAATCGGTCACCGCTGACAAGCCTTTAGGCCACTTAGACGGTGGTGTGTGTGTGCATACAAACACACGCACACTCATATATATATATATATATATATATATATATATATATATATATATATATATATATATATATATATATATATATATATATATATATCCATCATGTGCCATGCCGGTAAGCGTGGGCGGTCATGTTCTGCCATCTCACTCGATTACCAGAGTCGTGGATCAGCTCCGTGTTTCTGTCTCGACCATGCCACAAGGCCAAGCCATCCAGGTACTTGCTTTTAGGTCTTCCCCTTGGTCTGTTCCCCTTGATCTTACCAGTTGTCACCAAATTCTCCAATCCATTTCTTGTCATAACATGCCCAAAAAATGTTGACTGTCTACGTCTAATTTCTCTAATCAAATTACGATCTGCATTTGTTTCTTGAAGGACTTGTTCATTGGTCTTTCTGGCTGTCCATGGTATTCTTTGCATTTTCCTAAGAAACCACATCTCTACAGCCATCAGATGTTTTTTAGCCTGACTGCTCATTGTCCACGCTTCACATCCATATAAAAGTACAGGTTCTATGTAGCATCTCAACACTCTTTTTTTCGTTTCAATTGACATCTTTTTATTGGTCAATATGTTTTTCATCTTGCTAAAGGCTACTTTTGCCAAGGCGATTCTTGTTCTAATCTCTTCAAGGCATCTCCCATCAGATGTTATTACTGTTCCGAGATAATTGTACCTACTCACTTGTTGAAGAATATTCCCATTTACTTGTATATTACATTGTGGTATTTCGTCCTTCCTAGTGACGACCATAATCTGTGTCTTTTTACAATTTAATTCTAACCCTAGTTGTTCACTGTGTGTAACAATCGCATCTACTAAATTTTGCAGGTTGTAAGTAGGTTCATTGCTAGAGTGTATAACCACATGAACTTGTGAAGAAATAAAGAGATTTGTTCGGCATGTTTGCACATGGAAAGCCGTAGTGGTTCAGTGTATTCTGGTACGCGTTCAAGGTTAATTTGCCAGTGTAGCTACAGAATACCCCTACAAGTGCATTGGCAGTGGTATGGTCGTAGAAAAAAACTGATGTATGATCTAGGCTGATGAATGTTCTAAGCTTAAATGTTCTAAGTATGATCTAAGCTGATGTTATGATTTAGGCTGAAGTATCATCTCGGCTGATGTATGATCTAGGCTGATGTCTGATCTAGGCTGATTAATGTTCTAAGCTGATGTATGATCTAGGCTGAAGTATGGTCTCGGATGATGTATCCATTTCTTCTTAGCTTTTTAAAATCTTCTTTCCACTAATATATTTTGCTTATTTACAGAGATGGACAGATGTACAAGTGCACCAGTAACAGATTGGACGTTGCGACTACAACGTCTTTATCAGCAACTGAACCATTATGAACTGATTTAAAAAAATAAAATTCTTTGTATATTATGACTGAAAGATTAGACATCGAGAGGTATAGACGGTTACACATTAGTTCAAATAATAATAGACTAGTGATACATGCCCAGGAATCAGGCAGCTAAACCAGTGAGCTCGAATGGCACAAACACTCAGCATCTGCCAGACTATCATGCGAGCGAGCCACGACAGTTGTGTTCATAGCCTATTATCTACGTAATAACCCCCACCCCCTACCTACACAGTAGTCTCCTGGCACCAAGAATTAGTTTTATTTCTTGTGAGTGTGTTTGAGATATCACCATTCAGGGATGGAAAAATCCAAGCACCCGGTCACCACGCCTGAAAATGTTTACCTGGCACCTGAATTTTCAAATTCAGTTTTATAAATATTTTGTTTTTCAATATTGTTGTCCTCTATTAGACATGTCCATTACTTGTTTTTAAAATAAATAGGGGAGACTGGGGAGAAATGGACCAGCAATTTTGTAGTTTTCAATTTTTGCTCATCACCGGAACAGATTTTATCGAAACATAACAAAACCATGACTAAAATGTTGTACATTCATTTATTTTAAAAGGGGAAAACATTTAGCAATCTATTCCTATATGTTTCTTTACAAAATGCATTTCAAAAATGTATATGAACATGGGGAGAAATTGACCACCATTGGGGTGAAATGGACCAGCACGTGGGGAGCAATGGACCATAGTGGGGAGAAATGGACCTTTTTTAAAAAGAAGCAGCAACAACTCATCCATATTGCTATAAGAAATAAATAATCATTAAAAGGATATTTGCAGTTTTTTTTTTATTATTTTAAGCGACAGTAAAAAAGTTTAATATGATATATTAATCTAATATAGAGTTTTATCGAACATTTATGCCTGCAAGACTTTCTTTGAAGACATAGCCATCTTGGTCCTAGAAGTGGTTCCAGTGATTGTAGATCTAGTAGGTAGGTGACACCTTGCAGTCTTGACAGACCAAAGTATGTGAGTGGAATGTGGCCAATATTCCATCACAATGTCTGGGCAGAGCTTCAGAGAATCATGTGGCGCCCAAACGACACGACCTCTCTCTCGACCTAGTCTTGTGTATTCCAGAGGAATGGGTAACCAATACGTCTGGCACAAGGTAGGCTGCAGACGCTGGCGGCTCAGCGTCAATCCACCGAGACCTCTCCACCACGAGCCGGTGGCGAGTTATGGCCAGACCCTGACACCCATGGGACCCGGCTTAGAGGCGTTCAGCCAAGTCCCGCAGGTGAGGGCCTCGTACGAGCCCGGACCATGGGGGCACGCACATCTGTCGAACACAAGTGTCCGGACCTGTGTAAAGCGTGCACTATCGTCAGACTCTCCACCTGACTTTTGGCGGCCCCCGCGACCAGCGGGAATAGGCCCGCCAGAGCTACCGCAGGGGATATTGCCTGTCTATTTGCAAGCAGATCCCCCATCCTTCCACTGTGCGAATCTCGCGACCGACGAGAATAGGCCCGCCGGAGATTATGCTCGTCTGCTGCGAACAAATCTCTACCGAGAGACTGAATAAGTAAAGATTGAGACACTGGCGACATCTTCTACCTTAGGCTTAACAAATTTACCAGCAACCTTCTCACTCTTGCGCAAGAACTCTACCTCAACATCACCATCAATGTCTCCCCTTACAATTCCTACATAGTAAACACAAGTCTTCTTTGTTCCATATTCACATAGCACACACTGGCCTTCAAAAACCTCACGCACACCAGTCAAGCTAACCGTACACTCCTCATTTTCACCAAATGAAACATCAGAATCTGTGTCATCATCATCATCATCATCATCATCATCATCATCATCTTCCACTTCTGCCGTCAAGCGTCGTGGGGAGGAATAATTTGCGTTCCAGCGCCCGGTGGACGGCACTGGATAGTGTCATTCCGTGAGGTTGTACAATGTCTCTGATGTCGTCAATCCATTTTCTTCTTGGACGTCCTCGTGGTCTCGTCGCAGATGATCTTTGATGTAAGGCCAGTGATGGTAGTTGTTGATGTTGCATTCTAATGACATGGCCAAACCACTTGATCTTCTGTCTGTCAATAAATGTGGCACAAGGTGTTGATCCCACAGTCTGTCTGATAGTAGCATTTCTTACTCGGTCTCGGATTGTTAAGTTGGCAGCTCTCCTCAGGCATCTCATTTCGCAGGTGTTGATTTTGCGAAGGTGTAATTTGGATAAAGTCCAGGTTTGAGATTGGTAGCATAGGGTTGGTGTGAATTTGCTGTTTATTATCTGTCGTTTTGCGGACATGGGTATGTTTGGATGTTTCAGTAAGGGTGATAGTTGATATGTAAGTGCACTAGCTTTTTGACATCTGATGTCAATTTCTCTGTCCAATCTGCCATCTTCTGTGATCATACTTCCAAGGTATTTGAATTCTTTAACTTGTTTCAGAGGTGTGTTATTTATCTGTATATTTAGTGGGCCTGGCGATCTGCTAACTTGCATTACTTCGGTTTTGGCTGTGTTTATACTCATATTGTATCTGCTGCAGGTTGAACTCAGATTAGTAATATGATTTTGTAGTCTGCCCTCATCGCTGTAAAACAGGCACTGATCATCTGCAAATAGAAGTTCATTTATTCCCTGTGGGTCAGTTGTTTCATCTGGAGTAAAGAGTTCTAAATTTTCTGAATCTGGTCTGTCGAGACTTGCTTCTTTGGAAATTCTGTCCATGTAGATATTGAATAGCAGGGGAGAGAGCACACATCCCTGCCTCACTCCTGTATTGACTGTGAACATATCTGAAAAACCTTCCTGTGTTCTTACTGCACTTTGGCTCGAGTGGTACATGGCTATGATATTTTCTAGCAGTTGCCCTTCTATCCCATAGTCTTCAAGGATGGTCCATAATTTGTATCTGTCTACTCTATCAAAAGCCTTTTCCTGATCTACAAACACAATATTCTGCTGGTCACTATATTCGATAGTTTTTTCACAAATTTGTCTAAGTGTAAATAATGCATCAGTGCAACTTTTACCTTTCCGAAAACCGAATTGTGCTTTGCTTAACTGTTGTTCAACTATTGGTCTAGCTCTTTGTTCCAAAAGTTTTGCATACATTTTCCCTATATGGCTTAGGAGTGATATACCTCTGTATGGTTCGCACTCTCTCATATTGCCTTTCTTTTTCCATATTGGTACTATTATTGCCTGTTGCCAATCATCTGGAACTTTTCTTTCTTCCCATGCTATATTAAAAAGTCTTGTTAGCCATTTAACTCCTGTTTCCCCACAGGCCTGAATAGCTTCTGTGGTTATTCCATCTGGACCTGGTGATTTGTTCTTAGGACTTTTCTGTATAACTGCTTTGACTTCTGCAGGTATGAAATTTGGTTCTTGCTGTCCCTGGCGTTTAGGCACAAAAGTGAGGTTTCCTATGTTATGTGTGGGGTTAAGTAGTTCTTGAAAGTATTCTGCCCATCTTGCTAGTCTTTGTTGTGGATTAAATATTGGTATACCTCTTTTGCTGTTTATGATTGTCAGAAGTCGGGGTGCCCCACCGGCTAGATGAATGTATTATTCACTGGCGAGCAACCCCAGATAGTCAGAAACTGACGAGGGACAAAATCTATATGGCTGAACTACAGATTAAGCCCTTGAATATCCAACGTACAGTTCCTAGTGGCTCGTTACAAAATGAAATGAACTGTGCTGAATATTCGCCAAGGAACAGGAAAGAGAAGTTTAGCTGAGATAGATGTTTAAGTCTAAATATATGAATATAGACGACTATTCTCAGTACAGGTTTTTCTCCCTGACTGCTCCCTTCCTTGGTGTGTAAGTGAACCCCCACCAATGTACACACACAACACGTATGCACAATTGGAATTAAAAGATAACGACAGAACTATGAGTTACAATACTACAACATTTATTTGCTAATCATAACAATAGACATCGGATGATTGTCAATATGAGGATGATAAAATCATATAACATATTGTGATGAGAAACATTACGTAACTTTACTTGTTACTTCATCTATCTGGAACTGTGGTCCAGATCCCCACTCTCCAGTAGACTCAACAAAAGAACAGCTTGCCGGTATTCTAACGTCTGCCAGTCCTGGCTCTACCTAGTCATAACTCGTTCTTGAGATCTATAACATAGGTGCTCCTTGTGAGAGCTTGAAAGAAAGTCAAGAATGTGTTATATCAGTTCTACATCAGCGCAATCCTAATTAAAACATATCATATCACAAACATATACAATGACCAGTCTGGCCAAGTTTATCTTCCAGCTCTACTGTGTTCACCATCCTCCTTCTCCCTACTGTCTTTAGTCTGGGACGGGCTTTTCAATTGTCTCACACGCCTGTAATGATTACATTTCTGCCGCCCCATGTCCATGTCGCTAATACAGAAATTCTGTGTCGTACAGCCGCTCCGTCCAAAGTTAGTTTAGCAGCTCACAGGGTCGGTAATGGTATTATAATAATGCCGGGTCATCCGGGCTTACAAGCCGTGACCAGTAGCTGTGTCAGGGTTCCGTGAACTACCCTCCACCATACGATGAAAAAGGTTTAGCACAATATACCCCCTAACACTTGTGGGTAATGTCTGTACCATTACACCTCTGCTACAAATGCAAGCGATGGTTAGTGTGCCAATGCGCACACCATAATATAACACTTCATATTGGTAGGCTTGCATATGACAAATCAATATACCAAACATCCAATACACATAAACCTATTGATTAAACTAGACATATGATACTTTAACATCATAGCATAATGCACTAGTTAGTTTATGAAATTACACCTACATACATCCAACATCCGTAAACATTATATTACTTCAAGATGGACATATAATGATACTCAATATAATAGCATCAGTCATTATTAATGAGTACTAATATTGTATAGCTACAAAATGAGATATACAACAGGTCTTAATTGAAGTTACCACACAGACCAGCTATATTTGCTGAGCTGCCCGGTTTAATCACCTGCTGTTGTAAGAATTAAATAAATAGTCAGTTGACTATATTCTGTACAACAAATGCACACACCAAAAAAGCAACTAGTCTAGTTTAGAAAGAGATGGCAAGCATCTGCTACGACACCTCAAGTATATCTAGACAAGACCTGCCTTCCATAAGTTTCTACTTCTCAGAAGAGTAGCACTTACAGCACAATGATATTGAACACAGAACTTAGAAAGAACACTCAAGTAACCTATGACAATGATAGTTCTTGCAATAACCTAGATCAGATATAGACTGAAAATCGGTCCATCCATCTAAGAAACTAAGAGACTTACTACGGGACTAGTTACTAAGAAATAATTCCTAGAAGCCAACATAATATTCATGCATATGACTACAGACATTGAGCTGGCGGCCTACCTGTTCTGAAGTCAAACTTAATCTAACATAAAACAGGCTAGGGACCCTTATTTAAGCTGAGTCAAGCAGACCGTATTATCTCCTTGGCATTCCCGTCATAAATTCTTCTTATCTCCTCCTGACGTTAATTGCAATTAACTCCAAGTCTGTCCAGTCATAAAATTCTTTCTGCATGCACACTAGCCTTCACACCTGTGGGTCTGACAATTATTAGCCCACTGAGTCTAATCAGTGATTTCACACCTTGCGCTTCTAGTCTCTACCAGATGAGGTCATCCATCGCGGTTGGGCGATTTCCTAGCTATTCTTATCAGGTGTCATGTCAAGGGAACAATTAGGTTCTCATGGTCAACAGCCAGTTTACAACTCTGTTGGTAAACCAGGTTTGCTTGCGTCATACCTGGTTGGTTTTAATTACTATTCAGTCCCCTGAGTCTGCCCTCCCGTCTGGCTGGATTGATAAGACTGTGAAACTGATCTGGGGGTGACCGGTACTGGTGTCAAATTAACTTCCCAAATAGAAAGCCATTCCTGGTGGTTGTTTACTTGCAGGTTTTGCAAGCTTACGTCAAGACAGTATAGCCTTGAATATAGAGAAAACAGTTTTGTTCGTCTGTTGATCCTCTACATGGCCCATCAAAAGTGAACCGAAAATTGTTCTGGGAAGTAAAGGCTGCCAATTCGTGACAATGATGGTGGTTGGGTTGTAACATGCATCTCTGTTTCTCATTGTGGTGACACGTTTATAAAATTCTCTTGGACAGTCTTTGCTAAGGGTCGCCATCTGTTCACCGTATATTCTCCAGGATTCATCTTTAGATGCTCTAATTGTTCGTTTGGCATTACGTCGTGCTATTCTATAAGTAATATAGTCCTGTTCAGATTTAGTTGTGATCCACTTTTTGAATGCTACCTTCTTTTTGAATATGCTATCTTTAACTTCGTTGTTCCACCAGGCTGTTCTTAATCTTTTGTCTTGCCCTACTTTCTTTGTTCCACATTTATTTTTCAGTGTGTCGAGCATGGCAGCCTTGAAACATGTCCATTCCTTATCTACGCTTGAGTGGTCATCAGGGATGTTCTTATGTAGGTTTTGGATTTCTTGATTGAATTCGTCTTTAACTGTATTTTCCTGCAGCCTCCTATAATTGATGACATGTGTTGTTACTTTTTTGTTTCTTATTCTCCTATGTGATGAAATCTTTTTTATTATGACTGGTTTGTGATCAGTATCAACATCTGTATTTGGGAGTGCTCTTGAATCTAATAATAGCCTTCTGTCTGATTTCCTAATTAGAATAAAGTCAATTTGGGATGCTTGGTTTATGTCATTCCATTTATACCAGGTTTTGGTGTGGCTACGACGATGTTGAAAAAAACTATTTGCTATTATTAGTCCATGTTCCGAACATATGTTGAGTAGATGTTGACCATTGCTGTTACAATCAGTCTCTGTGTCGCTGAATGGCCCCATGCAATCCTCCCACGGTGTTCTTCGTGTGCCTATCCGTCCGTTAAAATCACCCATCACAACTAGTTCATCTGTCTCCTTGACATTATTTAACGTGTCTGCAAGTTTATCAAAATATTCGTCTTTGTCTTCGTCGCTGTAAGTGTCATTACATGGGGCGTATGTTTGTATAAAAGTTGTTGTTCTATTTCCTTCTTTGATCTGTACTAGTATTATCCTTTCTGATATAAATTTAGTGTTGATAATGGCTTTCGCTTTGTCTGGATGCAACAAAAAACCCACTCCATGTTTAGCTGTAGCTCGCTGATCGACGCCACTCCATATAAGGACGTAACCTTCATGTGTTTGTTTCGTGTTCTGCCCCTTTTTCCTAGTGTCTGCGAGTCCTAATAATTGAATATTTGATTGTTTCATAAACTCTTCAAGAGCTGGTTCCTTATATCCTAGACCTGTAACATTCCAAGTTGCAAAAATCTCCTTTCTATTTGAAGTGTGTCGAAATTTAGCGGTTGTCATCGTTAGTCGTTTGTTGTGACGCTTCGGTGTGTAGTTTCCGGCGTGAACGCTGATAGAGCTGCGTTTTTCTCTCAATTTCCTCCATAATTCGCGAGCAATAGTTCTTGAACAAATAAATTCCCTACCGGTTTGCTGGACCTGTCGTAGGTTCATCCTTATTTGAACAAATTGATGTTAAGAAACACGCACAGAACACATAATTAATCTCCGAATCGAGCGACGCGGTTTACACCGCCATCTTGGAACTGGCAGAGTCATCACAAAACGAAATGTCAGTTTCTGGATCTGAATCAACATCAAGTTCTTTCAGCAGCTGTCTCTTTGCCTTTTTGGGTGGAACTTTTGCTGCCTTTTCTTTCATCACCGCTCTTTCCCTAATTCGATCCATTTCTGGCGTAGAAGTAGCCAGCATAGTTTTTCCTCTTTTCCTCATATTATTTGAATCTTTTCGCGGACCAGCTTTTGGTAGTCCTCTGAAAACATGAGGCGAAGTAAAGGAAGAAGTAGCTTTATGTTGAAGACTCCCTGATATTTCCTGCAAGTCATCTACAAGGTTCTCAACATTACACTCTTTCTGATTTTCATGAAATTCTTGTGCAGTTTGATCTGTGCTGGTACCACAATGTGGAGATGCTGATCCTGTCTGTTCATTGCTTTCTAAAGTGGCATTTTCACTGTCCTTGTTGATGGGCCTGTTCGTTATTTCTGAAGGCATAAAATCATCTTCTGTAAAAACATCTTCGTTAAAGGGCCAAATACCTGACACTGCAAAGCCTGATTGAATGTTAATGGGAGTTGCCGCTTTAAGAAAAGCGTGGCCTCCTAGATTTGCAACTTGATAGATTGTCAGTGGTGTCCCAACATTTTTCATCATCCATGAATCACACGCATTGTTGTAGACCGACTTCATGGGTCCAAAAACTGAACGGTCCAAGGGCTGAGTTTTAGATGAGGTGTGTGGTGGCAACGTGATCACATGAATGTTGTTTTTCTTGCACAGTTCAAGTGATTCAAATGAAATGTGGGAATCGTGATTGTCCAAGATCAAAATCAAAGGGAAGTCTTTGGAAGGTCTTGAATGCTTAATGAAGTGATTTATAACTTTGACGAAATTATCACGGGTCATCCAACCTGATTCATTCACAAGGCCAAGGGAACCTTCAGGTGCTCCAGCAAGCATAAAATTCTTTAAAAAATTTCTGGGAAACACAAAAACTGGAGGGATAATGTGACCCGCAGCTGACACAATGCAACAGATTGTGACCAGTTCTCCTCTTTCTCTGGATGTCACCCGGCCTATTTGCTTCACTCCTCGTGGGGCAATTACTTTTGGCACTTTCTGTACAGTGGTCAGACCTGACTCATCCAAATTGTAGATTTGAGCTCCACTCACATTTAGTTTTGTAATGGTTTCCTTCACAATGTTGAAGAAGGTGCAAATATTATGTTTGTTGAAAGCTGTAGCTCTAGCCAGAGATGTTGCCTCAGGTTGCCTTATGGTCAGCTCGGGATTCCGTCGCAAAAATCCACAAAGCCAGTCATTCCCTGCCATCATTTGCTCATCCCAGGTTAAAGGATGTGCAATGTTATTGACTTTCGCCATCTCGTACGCCAAAATACGAACGTTTTTAGTTGTGAGTCCATGGAA
The DNA here is from genome assembly GCA_963921405.1 of Cepaea hortensis. Classification (NCBI taxonomy): domain Eukaryota; kingdom Metazoa; phylum Mollusca; class Gastropoda; order Stylommatophora; family Helicidae; genus Cepaea; species Cepaea hortensis. The sequence goes on along the minus strand of OY992876.1, from coordinate 486,383,550 downwards.
CATTCTTGCACAATCTTTCAAGTAACTAGCAAAATCAGCTTCTTGCTTAGCTGTGAAAACAAGGCTATGCCTATAATTTGGTACGAGTCTAGTAGGCAGACCATTTCCTTCTCTGTCTTTTGTAAGATTGTTATTGAGGGTAGAGCGAGCAATGCCGTACTTCCTTGCAGCTTTCCTCACTTTCATTCCATTTTTCACAGCATTAACAGCTTCTCTCATACGTTCCTCCGTAACGAGACCCTTGTTGGTGTTTCTGATGTACAATCTTGGCATCTGAAACAAGAGTGACAGAATTATATAACATTTAGAATGGTAGGCCTATCATTTGCAAAGAAATACTGATCATAGCACGAATGGCGTGCATCTTTAATAAATCACTGAAATCAAATTTGTTAACAGTTTTATTGGTCTAGATTTAGACCCCAGTATTAAAAAGAATCAATAATGCTGATATTCGAATGCAATCTTCAACACTTTTAATAACAACAGACTGTCTTGTCAATTTCTTCTATGGGGAGAAATGAACCATGGGGAGAAATGAACCGGTCCATTTCTCCCCCATCAATGTATTAAACTATTCAGCCATAAAGTCTCTTAAATCTAATATTATATGCTATATTTTTTATATGAACTCTTAAATAACAAGTAAATAAAGGTATTAACGTAATTACCTTGTCCTGATTCCTGACTATGCGTCTGCTTTACGATGGTGTCTGGAACTGGAAAAAGAAACTTTAGTGCAGAAAATTTTTCAAGCTTTGCGTGCGAACAACCTGTGCGGGAAGTCGATGGCAAATGAAAAATTCGGACTATGTTTGATGTGGAAAACAAACTTATTATGGTTTCACTTTCATTGCATCACAGCCAGGGGCCAGAGAGGGGGTGGTCCATTTCTCCCCTATGTCCATTTCTCCCCAGTCTCCCCTACCGTTTATGTTTTTTTTTTTTAAATGCTTTTTCTGTTTGTGTATCTTGAATTCAGAATAATAAATGTGCAATATATATGTTTGCATCATTGCAAGCTGACTTGTGATTTCTGCAGCTAAGCGCTAAACGTTACCTTAACGTTAATGGTAAAGGTCTTGTAACTCGACGGCAAAGTTAGTCATCCTGTTTCTGACAGCAGCTCATCTAACGATACGTTATGAACACACCAGGCGTCATCAGTGCTGATGAGTCTTAGTCGAGATGCATTATTTTATTATTACTTAAAATGTAGAAAAGTAATGGAGTGAATCAGTGTAAACTGACCATTCATTCATTCATTCAGCAAGTACTTTGCAGTCCTTCGCTCCCATAATAACCATTCAGAAAACTTCTTGATCATAAGCAAGATAAGATATCCCACGTCTGATATCCCCGATCTGGAAATCATCTGCCACACCCTGCACCCATCTTCTCTTTGACTTTCCTCTTCTTCTCTTCCTGGACATGTCTGTTCTCTTCTCTCCAAACTTTCATGACGTTTTGAGTGAAAAAATATTTCAATTTTCTTTAATTGTCTTTAGTGCCGGTCTTCCTGGCCTAGGAGTTAACTTCTTTCACTGTAATTCCGTATATTCTCGTGAGTAATGTAACCTGCACGAGAATCAGTAGCAGTTCTCATCGCATTGGTAATGTATGGGATATGTGAGCCAGTCACTGGCAAACTACTGAGCGTACTATTGCTTAGTTCATCAACAGCAGCTGAAAAATGCTGGTGTTGACTGCAACGTCCTGTAAGGGATATGCAACATAAAAAAGCAACCAACCTTCTTTAATATTCAGTTATTTTATGGATTCATTTGTTCTTTTCTGTATCCAAGATATTCTTAGAACCCTTCTATCTTCTTCTTCTTCTTTCTTCTTTTTCAGTGTTCCGAGCCATTGAGGTTCTTAGCTGCAAATACAATCCGTCTCCATTCGTCTCTCTGGTGGACCTTCTCTTGCCAGTCGTTGATTCCAAGTGCTTGTAGGTCTGTACATGTATTATCTCTCCACCGTCTTCTTGGTCTACCTCGGGGTCTACGGTCATTTATTTCCTGAGTGTAAGCGAGTTTTGTTTCCCTATTATCTTCCATTCTTTCTATATGCCCCAGCCATTGTAGTCTATTAGCCTTCATGATACCAGTGATTAGCGGGGACTTAAACAGATCATAAATGTCTTTGTTACTTCTTCTTTTCCACTCTCCACTTTGTGTATCCCTAATGGGTCCAAAGATGCGTCTTAAAATTTTGTTCTCAAAGGTTTGTAACAAGGCTTCGTCTCCTTTCGTTGTACTCCAGGTTTCAGAGCCATACAGCACAACTGGTCTGATCAGTGTTTTGTATATTGTGATTTTGGTGTTACGAGATAGCGCCTTTGATTTTAGTAGATGTTGTAGTGCATAGTATATCTTATTTCCAGAGTTGATTCTAGTTTGTATTTCTTCCCTTATGATGTTGGAGCAGTTGAAAGTTGTACCCAGGTATTTGTATGTTTCCGTTCTTTTAATGGTCATATTATCTATTTGTATGTGGCCAGAGTTTTTAGCCATTCCGTCTCTTGAAATTACCATATATTCTGTCTTATCTTGGTAGATAACCAGCCCCATCTGTTGGGCTTTTCCCTTTAAGTGAGTCAATATTTCCAATGTCTTTTGTTTACTTTGCCCTATAATATCTATATCATCTGCATAACCAAGCAGCTTGGATGTTCCTCCAATATCACATTCCTCCTTTATCTTCCTTACAATTTCTCTAGAGCCAGATTGAAGAGTAGCGGCGATAGTGCATCACCCTGTTTCAAGCCAGGTGTTATTTGGAAGGGGTCTGATTTCCTGCCTTTATATGTTACTATATTATAAGTATCTTCCATGCATAGTCTGGTCATGTTGATTAACTTCCTTGGTATTCCAAATTCCTGCATAGCATTCCATAGACTATTCCTATGGACACTATCATAAGCCTTTTTAAAATCCACAAAAATGTTATGGAGATCTCTTTTATATTCCCAATGTTTCTCGGTTATTTGTCGTAAGATAAATATCTGATCTATTGTTGGTCTGTTTTGTCTAAAACCCGCCTGGTGCAGTGGCGTCACTAGGGGGGTGCGGGGGGTGCGGGCCGCACCGGGTGACACCATCAAGGGGTGACACCAAAATAAAAAAATTGCAAATTTGACAAAGCATACATAACTCTGTCTAGTCGGGTTTCATAACCGTTCATTGTTAATTTTAGAAATTTTAATGTTAAATAACAAAAATTTAACTTTGTCCGAGTTTGTCGAAGTTCTTTATTTATGTTTTACCTGAAGTATTGAAGTTATATTGTTCAATTTGTTTTCTTTCTTATGTCCTTATTAACTTTTTGACTTATTTTACAAACATTACTATATGCGATTATATATGGTACAGGAACACTCGGAAGAAGACCATGGTGAAAGTCTAGAGGGGTGACACCAAGAGTTTACCGCACTGGGTGACACCAACCCCAGTGACGCCACTGCCTGGTAGTCACCTAATATGTCTTCTGAATATGGTTTTAGTCTATTTAGTAATACTGCGGATAGTATCTTATAGCTTGTGGACAGTAGTGATATTCCTCTATAATTTCCACATTGGAACTTGTCTCCTTTCTTAAAGATAGGTATCAATAATGACTCTTTCCAGTCATGGGGTAATTCTTCTGTCCTCCAGATTTTTATTATTAGTTCGTATAGCTTTAGATGTAATGCATGGCCACCTGCCTTTATAAATTCAGCAGCAATTCCATCAGTCCCAGTTGCCTTATTGTTTTTAAGTCGTGTGATTACATATAGGATTTCTTCAAATGTAGGTTCTTCAATTTGTGGTTCGCATGTTAGAACCTCTTCCTGTGGGAAAATGTTACTTGGAGCTTCACAATTTAGTAATTCAATAAAATATTCTTTCCATGTGTTGCACATTTCCTCATTGGTATTTATCATATTCCCATTTTTGTCTTTTAAACCATATGTGTTTTGTTGGTGCCCTCGTTTCATTGACTTCAGTTCTTTAAAAAAATTTCTGGATTCATTTTTCTGGTGATTAGTTTCCATATCTTCGATTATATTACTCATATATTCTCGCTTCTGCTGTCTGACTATTTTTGTAGCCTCTTTACATTCATTTCTATAATGCTCTTCCTTTTGGATGTTATTGATGTCATTTAACCATACATGTCTGGCATTCTTCTTCCTAATGACTGCTTCTTCACATTTTTGATTGAACCATCTGTTCTTTCTCTGCGTGGTTAACACACCGAGACATTCTTCTGCGGTAGATTGAATTGTATTCTTGATGTTCAACCAAGTTTGGTCAACGCTTTCCTCCGAAGGGTTTTGCAGAGTTTCAAGTTTACATTTTATTTCATCTGTAAATTTCTCTTTGACTGTAATGTCTTGTAGTTTTTCTCTGTTATATGTTGGGTGTAATCTTTGTAATTTAGTATAGAAAGCTCTCTTAAGTTTTATTTTAAATTTTGCTCCAACGAGGAAGTGGTCACTGTGGCACTCAGCTCCTCTATAACTTCTGACTTGCTGTATATTTGATGCATTTCTGTTGTTAATTAAAATGTGATCTATTTGTTTATAGGTTCTCTTGTCACATGATTTCCAAGTTTGTTTGTGTATATCCTTTCATTGTAGTCTGGTACTGCTAATCTGCAGTCCTTTGGCTTCTGCCAGGTTGATGACTCTCCATCCATTATCATTTGAAGTTGTATGTAGGCTTTCCATACCGGCCACTTTTTTATGAGTTTGCTCTCTACCTATTTTTGCATTGAAGTCTCCCAGCACAATCAGTATGTCCTGTTTGGGGGTTTCTTCTATGACATCTTCCAGATCATTATGAAAGTCTTCTTTAATATCATCTTCTTTCTCTTCAGTATGTGCATGTACATTAATCATCGTTATATTTTTCCATTTACCTTTTATTCGTAATTTACTAATCCTGTCATTAAAAGCTTTAAAGTTTAAAACGTTCCCCCATAACTCTTTTTTGATGACAAATCCTGTTCCTAATTCATGTTTATTTTGGGTGTTTCCTCCATATATTATAATCATTCCATTTTGAACTTATTTCTTAACATAGCAAAAACAAAGATAATGCATACTGATAAAACTACTATGGAGACAGAAATATATACTAATGAGGAACAATTGGAGATGGTGGACAATTTCAAATATCTTGGGTTATTGATTACCAACGATAGTGACACAATGAAAGAAATTAAACGATGTCTGTCTATCGCTCTCCAAAGACTAAAACAACTGAATAAATTATGGAATGGGACAGACAGAACTACAAAAATTAGATTTTTAAGAGCATGCATCTTTCCCATTGCAACATACGCCTGTGAGACCTGGAAACTTACTAAACAAGCTGAACAACGCATAAATGCCTTTGAATATAAATATTATAGACGGGGGTACTTCAATTTTAATTCACCGCGAACAAAGGGAATTCCAGAGGGAAGTCCAGGGCACACGTCATATCCTGGAGTCCCCTTATTCGCGCTGTATCTCGGTGTGCAATGTAGTCGGTGTGCAGCAAATGGTTTAGTTATGTGTGTGAGTTGACCTGAATATTTCAGTGGTTGTATACTCTTGTGCACACTTAGGGGCTGTTATTGTGTGCTAATTTGTGACCCTGAAAAGGGCCCGTTATGGCATTCTTCTAGTGGCCCTGAAAAGGGCCCATTGCTGGATGATACTGCTTATGCATGAGTTGACAATCAATCATGTTCTGCAGACTAGTGTTGCGGCGGTGGCCAGACTGCAGACTATTGTTGGGGTGGCCAGAATCGAACAATGTCAGCTAGAATGGTGTTGAACATATCTAGGCCAGCACATTTAGTGCGACGACGCCACATGAATTCGCACATGTAGGAATCGAGTAGATGCCTGTGTGTTCCATTCTGCCTCTTGTTTCTCTCCTTGGCCGTTCTCCACATGCGCTCGATGCATTGAGTATGTGCACCGGTGGTGGGGTCCACAAAGTTTTCAGAGTGGTTGACGGTGAGATGCGTCAAACCTGGAATATTTCTAATTTCCCCGTATGCACGCCAGAGGTCGGCGCCATGACACGCACTGAAAAAAACTTTCATTGAACGGAGATCCCCCGCCAGTGCTATATATAGCTGCTAACTACGCTATATATAGCTGCTAAAGCTAAATATAGCCTCTTGACGTCTGTTGTGATGAATTAAAATTGAAGTACCTAGACGGGTTCTGAGAATATCTTGGATAAAGAAAATAACAAATGCATCAATACTCCAAGAACTGGATATTGAAGAAGGTTGGCTATTAAAGACAATAAAACAAAAGACAATTTAAATATTTTGGTCACTTGAAACGTCACGAAAGTTTGGAGAGTACAATAATGGAGGGGTATATGCCTCAGAGAATGAGGAAGACCAAAGAGAAGATATGTGCAGGATGTGGCGGATGATCTCCACATGGGTGTATCGGACGAGGGACATCTTGCTTGGATCAAGAAGTTTTCCTGAAGGTTGTTATGGGAGCAAGGTTCTGAAAGGGACATGCTACTGAATGAAAAGGTTATGAACAAGAGAGGGGACAGGACAAACCTTGTCGTGCTCCGGATCTTATGGTAAAAAGTTATGAGTGTCCTCCAGCTGTTCTCTTTATGCATTCACTGTTGTTGTATAAGCTTCTACAAAAGTTTGTAAGATGTGTACTTACTCCACATTGTTTAAAGATTTCCTACAGATTGTTTCTATCTTCTCTATCAAATGCCTTTTCTTGGTCGACAAAGGCTAAGTAGGGTGATGCATTTGATGGGATGTTGAGAAGTTGTTCAAAGTACTGCCTCTATCTTTTTATGATTTTTTTGTTTGTTTGTTTGTTAACTTATTGGCTCTCCTTTTTCGCTGTTAATTATTTCAGTTGGATCAAAGGGTTCTCCTCTGATTCTCATTCCACTGATCTATCTTGTAGAAGTATGAAGGTGCCTCCTTGCAGTTTTTATTTAGGGTTTCTCCATATTCCTCAGTCTTTTTTGTTTCTCTCTGTGTGTTATTCTATTTTACCTGTCTTTTTGCTATTTTATATTCTATGTAATCACGGCCCTGTTTGCTCTTCACCCACTTTTTATATTTTGTCTTTTATAGCTTTCTTTATCTCTGCGTTCCACCAACTTGTTTATTTCTTTATCCATGTTTTGCATTTTTACATGGTTCGACATGTTATTTTTGCAGTATTTAAAATGCTTGTTTTGAAAATCTCATTCTTCTTCCACGATTTTTCTTTCTATATGTAATTTTACATTGAAGTCCTTTTATTATGCCCAGTCAACAATTAATGAATCTGTATAGTTTATTACTAATAATATTAGTAGTAATTGTAAGTCATGTCCCATGTTTCTGATACACACAATAGTACTGATTTAATGTTATAATTGAATATTCTGTTTCATTTCTTTTGACTTCCACATTATCATATTGCTATAAAAGCTCCAGCTTCTTCTCTTGGAATGCATCCCCAATTTCTTGAGAGAGGTAGGTTTTCTGATCTTCCGTAGAGTAGCACTGCCTAAAGCCAGCCTGCTGTAGCACAAGGATGATGAGTGGTGATCGAGTGAGATGGCAGAACATGACCGCCCACGCTTACCGGCATGGCACATGATGGATGGATTTATTGTGGTGCTCTTGGCTGGGTTTAGCCTCTGCTTGTTTTCTACACACTTTCACATCATTATGCAACTGTTCCAGTTCACTACTCCAGTAGGGTTTATATTGTTTACGGGCTTCTCTTGGTAATGTTTCTCGCGCTGCCTGTAGTATGCATTTCCCAAACTCTTCAACTACTTTGTCTTTCTCAGTTTTCAGGTTTCTAACCAGTTTTCTGGTGTCATGCTTTTACATTGTCCAGTCTGCTCTCTTGTTCCACCTCGAAAGAGTGCTATTTTAACTTACAAGCTCATTTACTGCAGTTAGGAAGACTGACTGGTGGTTACTGCCATCAAGTTGTTTCCCAACAATTCGTGTAATGTTCCACTCCAGGTCTGGTGAATGAAAAGCCAGGTCAGGTGTAGTTGTAGAGTGCCATGATCTTGAGTAGAAAGTATGTAGGTCGGACGGCTTGATGATCAAGATGCATCTATTCTCCTCCTGCCAGTCTTCCAGTCTCTCTCCTCTCTGGTCCATGTGATCATAGCCCCAGCTCTGCGAGTGGCTGTTGAAGTCACCACACACAATCTTTTTTTTTCTTTTAGCGGTAGTGTGTCCAGTGCCTGTGGGCGGATACTTAGACAGTAGTAATTGATCAGATGAAGGTCTGTATTGCCTGTTTTAAGTTTAAGTGTCTGATACTCGCCCCTTCCATGCAAACTTCAATGTGGGAAGCAGTGATGTTATTTTTTACAAGGATCAGTATCCTACCCTTTCGCCTGTTCTTTCAGTCAGATTGGTAACACTGGTAGCCTCTGATTTTGAAGGCTATATTTTCATTGTGGAAGTTTCTTGCAATCAATATATGATTACTTTTTCTTAGTCCAAGATGTTTTCTAGTTCTATTTTTTTTCTGACTCCCTCCGCATTCCAGTGCATTATTTTTAGTCTTTGTTTGGTATAATTAGAAGCTCTATTCTCAGGTCACCTGGCTTCAAAGGACATTTGAGAAGAAACTCCAGCAGTTGCGGTTGAACCATTTTGTGGCACAGGGCCTGGCACTGCACCTGTCTGGGGGTACAAAGCACGGCAAACACCATAACATTTAGCAGTAGTCAACATATTTCATGGCGTGATTGCCTTACATCCTGATTTATAGGGTGCGCCTCCTGGCTGGTTGCCTCCATCTTCAGCACCTTTCCTTTGCTAGAGTAGACTATGGTCCTACCCGAGTTTGGGTGTGTATGTACGCACATACCTGTCCGCGCATGCATGTACGTGCATACATATCTAGGACTTTCTTGTTATTTCTCGATACCAGTGACTCGCCGCTTCCCCTTCTCCTATTAGTTAAAACAGGTTCATCACGAGAAAGCCAGGAGTTGGACTTTTGCTGTAGTGGTGATGAATGCACGAGCCATTGGGATATTTATTCAAGGTTGGTCGCTCAACCTAATCCCGCTCCCGGCTACATAACAGCAACATTTGGAACCCTCAGACTCTTGTGTTGTTAGAAGTTTCTAGGAATATTAGTTTCTAGCACGTAACTTTCGGGAGCCTCATTTGTCAGCATGTTGTCGGCTATTTCATTGAGACTATCTGTGTCTCTTGTTACTTTTCTGGGATCTAGTATTTCTGTTTACTGTCTATAGCATGTTGCTGTAAGTTTGTCATTCTTACTATACACATAGGAATATACGATGCTAGGACTATGCTTCTTACATATTCTTTTAATGTTTATATGTCTCATTTTGCACATACAATATTATTACTAACTCATTCGTTGTGCCATTATTAGGAATATTATTATATGCCTATTTTGAATTTTCATACTTAGAGGTTGACATGCATATTGGTTATTTGATGTTTGAGATGAAAATTGTATATGGCAACTCACCAGGAAGCATTTGATGTTATACTATTTTGTTCATATGCACAGCAAGCATGGGTATAGTGTCTATTGATTGTGTTTAAGGCAGAGGTGTAGTGGTGCAGACATTATCCACAATCAGTTTCGGGTATATGTTGCGCTTAGACTTTCCAGTGCGTTCTGAACGAACGATCGTTGTAACTCATTGAAGCCGATCACAGAGACTGATCACGGCACTTAAGCCCATAGATCAAATACTCTTAAGATACCACTACCATCCCTTTGATCTGCAAAATCAAATTTTGAATGGAGCGGCTGCAAAGAACCGGGTGTCTGAATTAGTGACATGGTCTTAGGATATTTCCTTCCTCATGTTGGGACGTTACAAGGGATGGTAGTAGATGTAATAACTACAGGCAAGTTAGACAAAGGAAAAGTCCTCCCCAACTATACAGTAGGAGATAGATATAGAGGCAGAAAGAGGGGAGTGAATGCAGTAAGTTTCACTATCATCATCTCGATAACCATCATATGTTCAATGATTAATAATAGACAACAATAGTGATTGTAGTTTGTTTTACTTCATAATTCAGTTGCCATACCTTTCTTTCCCAAGGGATGCAATTGCCTTGCTTACCTTGGTGGGAGATTACTTAAGTACCTGCGAGGGGAAATTAGTCAGCGCTTCCCCTTCTCCTATTAGTTGACCTGTACTGTCAAGTAGTACATTGTTAGATGTAAACCTAGCCGTCTAACTTTCCCTTTCCCACTCCTTTGAAGGGTATCAAGACCAGCTAATTTCACCTTTGTTTAACGAGCCATTTGCAGCTGTACTCTTGGATATTCATGGACTTAATCTTTATTTCAACCATGTAGACTTTGTCCCGAGTCAATTGCTGACAAGTTGTGGTCTCGTTCAGGAGATCAACAGTTGTCACTTCTGACAATTGGGGTTGGCTGCCATTGATAGTAAACAACTTTGCGGCACGGCACCCCCCCCCCCCCCCACTTCGGACAACCATTCAATTCTTTACTTCTAAGTTGATTTCCTTGATAATTTTAAGACTTGATATTGAATTGTTGTAAGAAACAGAACACAGTCACACGGTTTCTAAATCACACTACATGTCTTACACAAGTGAAACTAATCTCTATTAGTGCATTACTACTATCTAAGCTAAGAGAACATTACAACTGGCTAAATGACACACCGAAACATCTGGCAAAAAAAATGATTACTAAGCATGGTAGTGATTCAGCAGTGGACACATTGTCATATATTTACCACTGACAATGATAAAGGAAATTAATTTCAGCTTCTTCAGCTGAAGTACATTGTAGCAAATGATAATGGAAAAGGGGTCTTCCTGTCCCAATGATCCACCAAAAAGAATCTTCCCTCTGGTCCAGGATTTGTAAGCTTTGCTGTTCTATAAATAGTGTAGCACTTCGGTAGCACTTCAGATAGTCAGCTCAAGTAAAATATGTTCTACATTCATCACATTTATAAGGTTTCTCCCCTGTATGTGACCCGTTGTGGCATTTTAGATAGCCGGCATCAGTAAAAGAAGCACCACAATCATCACACCTGTACGGTTTCTCTCCTGTATGTGTTCTCTTATGGTGCTTCATACCGCTAGCATCAGCAACAGAAGAACTATAAACATTACATGTATGTGTTCTCTTGTGTCGATGCAAACTACAAGTTCTTGTAAAAAGAAACATCACAATCATCACATTTGTAAGGTTTCTCTCCTGTATGTAATATCTTGTGGTACTTTAGATCAACAGCTTGTGTAAGAGATGCACCACAATCATCACACTTATAAGGTTTCTCTCCTGTAATGCTTCTCTTGTGGTGCTTCAGATTGCTAGATCCATTGAATCACGTTAATCACATTCGTAAGTTTTCTCTTCTATATGTCCCCTCTTGAATATGTTTAACATCTAAGACTGGCAACTGAATCACAAACATCAGATATGCATGGTGTGTCTTCTGTTGGTATTCTTTGAGGAATAGAACTGTTGTAACCATCAGTACAAGTTGCAGAGATATGTATCAGCTTTATTGGGATTCCCATATTTTGCAATTGACAAGTCTCATTAGCCATAGATGGGTTATTGTTTATTTTAATCACAGAAGGCAGACTAACTGCTACACTTTATTTTCATGTCTCGATGATGGATTATGGCCATTCTCGGTCATTATTGGTTCCGAGTTATTGTGTCCTGCCACTTCTCGATTGATGCTTGTAGGGTGGTAAATATAATAAATTAGAATAAGGACAGGTTTCGCTAGGGGTATTCAGTATGAATGGGGTCTAAAACCCAAACACGCCCTCTATAGGAATTAATATATTGGCTCGTAACCCCCAAGTATTGAACAAGGCAGAAAAGGGTGCAAGTTCAACACTAACATAAAAGAAATGTTTCCCATAGAAGGCTGGGAGATCCGGGAAGTTCTACCACAGACACCCGAGTACTAATCACTCTACCCAGAGGGTGTGTCTATGTGTAAGTGCCCCGCCCCACATTTAATCTCCCACATATATATAAACAATGACAAGTATCCACTGTCAGGCACATCCACAGTATTATACAACAGAGGGACAACAACCCATGTTAGACGCAACAACTGGATTACATTGACAGAGGAAAAACAGCCACTGTTAGATAAAAACAGTACAATGACTCACTGTATCACATAACAGTAACAATAACTCACTGTATCACATAACAGTAACAATAACTGGACTATAAACATCAATTTTGGAACAACAGGTTAACAATGAAGTAACTGCAAGGCTTGGTTAAACCAAACAAACAAACAATTGTATTGTGGAAAACATTTGGGTTCTGGAAAACCCTGTTGGCTACAATATGACATATACATGAAAGAAATTATTCATATTCAGGCAATGCACACAAAGTATACACCCAAACCAGAAGTCCCAAAAAATATTTCCCCAAAAAAGGTTCACATCAAATACATGTGTCAAACACAAAACAAAGTAAATAATCCATACAAAGAAATAGATAAAGAAAATCTATCTAATCTGTCTCTAGAACTATCCTATGGGTCTGATGATGACTTCCTCTCCTTCATTATCCACTAGAAAAAGTCTGGCCATAATCACACTCTCTATAATCCAGGAAAACAGCTGCTTTGCATATATCCACCTATTTAGAAAATTGGGGATTGCACACACACACACACACAGAACTTTCACTTCTGGATCATATATCCATCGCGAAAAACATGTAGGAGTAATCCATATGAATCCAATGTGGATATACTGTAATCTCTCAAGTCACAGTTGCTAAGTCACTGGGCTAGGAGCGTTCCAGGGTGATATAACAGACAGGTATAAATAAGTCTGAAGCATTCTGGCGTGGCGTGACACACAGGAGTCCATGTGATTGATTCGATCAGGATCAGGCACAAACACTTTCAGTATCTCTTTGGATGAGGAGTGACATCACATAACCCATTAGAATTTCCTGACAGAACTAACTTGAATGGGGCATGAATATTCCAGCCCCTTTCTCTGGGTTAAGATGTAGGTTATTCTTTCTTCAGCTGAATATACGACTTGATTGACGGGAGTTGGTAATGTGCTTGATTATCCATGTCTGGGATATGATGGATGAGAAGATTCAAAGGAAGCTGGGAGTTCACACAACCAGTCCATACTGGTAAATGATGGTTAATACCAGACTATCCATGAGCCTCTGGAATATGACAGTTGAATGTGGAATTAGGCGGTGACTTTTAGAAGAGGTTATACTCTGTATCCATCTAGGCCAGGCATGCCTCATGTCTTTGCAGACATTGAAAAGCTTAACACCGTCTTTAAGTTCCCAGAGGTAGGGAATCCACTTCAGCATATTTAAAATCCGTTAAGTATCCAGGCATTGACATTCAGGTTCAGGGTGAGTAGCAGTAACCAGCACTCTTTGTATAATATTAGAGGAGGCTGATATCCCAGTTTCCTGCCTCTAAATCCAAACAAGTTGACTATAAATCCAGTGCGAAGCATGGTGACTAGTGCCAATACTCCACCGCCATCTCTAGCGCCTATGTAGTGAAGAAGAACAGGGTTGATATAGATTAGTTATACAATCCAAACTTGGATAACAATGTATCATAATAAACTATACATATATATGATGAATAACAGTGTATCATAATTAAAAATAGAGGGAACAAAAGGGAAGAAGGAAAAAAAAGTGTAGCTAGTTCCCTAGCACTTATCGCCTACTGTAGAGTTTTGACCCACTCCAAAAGTGAGTAAGATATCTACTCAATAGGTACATTTCTTCTGGACTGATACTGGAGCTTCCTGAGGGGTTACGCACCACCTAATCCATCCAAACATTTTGATAGTACCGCTGTCACACCATGGAAAAAGTTCATGAGACACTGTCCTCATGTAAACAATTCATAAATCTTCTTTCCATAGTTACAAACAGCATTATGTAAGTACCACTGATAAATGGCAGAAGTTTAGCTACCAGTTCAGTCATCTCCTTTTGCATCATCATCACCATTACTATCATCATCATCATCATCATCATGTGTATTTGTCCCCACTGGGGTGAAGTTAAAAGATCTACTTCAGCAGTAACATCATGAATAGAATATACATATGATGAATAACAGAAAACCTTGTTAGTCTTTTACTAAACATGGTATGAACTCTCTAGTGGGTATTAATCAACATCTCAAAGTAAAAACACAAGAGCATGGTGTCATTTCCCACTCCCTTGAGATTATATATAGATATATCATACCAAATGACAATCTTATAACAGCATTTATTACAGCATCAAGCAGTAACAATCATGAGCATAAAAGTAAAATACTCATAAAAGATAAATCATGGGAATCTTTTCCCATACACTTGAGATTATGTATATCATACCACATGAAAATCCCATAACATCATTTATGAAAATAAAAGACTACAAGACAATCTCTGTGTACTTACAACCAGGTAAACAAAAGATTAACTCCTAAGTGCATGAAAAAGTCAAGCGAGAATATATCTCTCTCTCTCTATCTAACAACCTATATTAAAGTTGTACACAAATGTGAGATAGTAATATTTCTCCATCATAAGAGCAGAAATACAAAATAAGCCTCAGGAAAAAAAACACTTTATAACACAGAGACCAGTTGTGAAAAATAAGTATTTAGGAATAAAGTAAGTTCACAAAATCATCTCAGAAGATTGACTCATTGCAAGATTATCTTGTAAGCTTTATGAAGGCTGACTGGACAACATGGCGGTGTCTAGGCTGCGTGACGTAAACCAACCTTTCAATGAAAGCGATTCTCATAATTTTCACACACACAACTTCCATCATGATATTAGTTGCCTCAAAGCATTTATCCTAGTACATAACATATGTTGTATATAATATAATGCTCACCTAAAACGCAGAGAATAAGTGGGCTTTAAATTAACCCATTAACAATGGGTCACCCGCTAACATTGGAGAAACATGGCGATTGACCAGACCGCTTTGTCTACCAAGCCTTTGTCTAGATTAAGCCTGTGTTTCCGGGGCGCGGCCAATCAATTGCCTTCAAACAAAACGAAATTTCGTTTCCTTAATTCTCCCGTCCTAAGTTTTCATAGCGCGTGAAGCTGTCTGCTGGAAAAGACTGAGGGATGATGACATACATGTCACAAGTCTCCCACCTAGACAGGTCTACCCACCTAGATAGAGCTGATACAGTCATCCCCAGTCTTCCACCTTCTTAATCTGATGCATTTGGTCTTCCAGGTCCTCCAATTATGCTTTACATTTAATCACTATTGTAGAATAATCTCTCAGTGCCACATTCATGTTTCTACTTGCCAAGACAACTGGACATAACATTGAAGATTCATCTAGCTTCGCTTGAAGAAGTGTAACTCTCTCCACTGTTGTCAGCATTCCATTGAAATATGAGTGGACGTTGAGATCTCTATATGAGGTATTGGTTCCACTGCAATCGAACCAATTTCTCGACGTTTGAACGAAGATATAAAGCTTCGACAACCGTTTCATTAGCAATAAGAATATCATCCT
This sequence comes from Cepaea hortensis, assembly GCA_963921405.1. Classification (NCBI taxonomy): domain Eukaryota; kingdom Metazoa; phylum Mollusca; class Gastropoda; order Stylommatophora; family Helicidae; genus Cepaea; species Cepaea hortensis. Next base: position 486,367,991 of record OY992876.1, on the reverse strand, counting down.
TAAAATATGCTAACAGCAGGATCTCCTCCTTCAAATCAGTCATAGTGGCATACTGAACTGGGTAAGTATAACTAGCACAGGTGTAGGTTCATTTGCTTTGAGGCCAAATCTACGAAAAGTCCTGGCTCGTTTATAAGTCCATCCGCACTTTATACTGACTAGAATGAGTTACCGGCATTTATTCTCTCCCCTCCAACACGTATACGTTGCTTTCCTGGTGAAAATAGCGAGCAATTCTGCGTCGATTGTCGTAGATTGATCGTCATCTGCCTCCAAATATGTTGTAGACAATTTCCACCCAAGCACCGTTAAGTAGATGTAATAACATTGCACATAGCTGTATCACCACCCACATTATATTCAGTTCATAGATAAATTTAAAGCCGTAGGTGGTCCCTGTAATAGTCATCCGAACAACCGAGTTGTCGGTACACTCCCAGTTTACTGATGGGTTACCTTACTTGTAAGCAATGAAAGCCACAGGTATAAATATATCCCTCTTTTCTGGTGTTTCCTGAGTTAACTTCCTCAAGATAAAAAAATCAGGGCACCTTTAAGTTTCTCTCCAGGTCTGTTCGTAACCGATCAATACGGAGAACAATGAATCTGTTGAAACTGGAAGAGTTTGAAAGCTTTTCCTTCTGAACTGAAATATATTACTAGTTAGACTCCCTAGAAGAAATACTAAACTAGTAAAAAGTCAAGCAACTCTCAGCCAATGGCTTCCAAGTGCTTGAAAAGTATAGTCCTTGCTATAGCCCAATCTAGCATGGTCTATGAATAAAAATAAGAATAAGGCGTCCTACTCTTCATCTGTCGAGAGGTACGTCAACAACAACCATAATTTAATAGTTGTATAAATAGGGCTATCTCCTAGAGCACCAAAATAGTTTGATGTTTTGGAGAAAAATCCTGACTTTAAGAACATATTGTGACAACTAGCAAGCTGTCCCTAGTCTTTCAAGTCAGTACAAGCAACATGCAAAATGGGAGCTAAGGCTGCCCGAGCCTGTTACTAATTCTCTGATGAGAATAAAATTGGGAATGTCGCAGATGAGGACCATATTTCCTGTTTTCTAACATCAAAAAATTTTCCGAGCTACTGGCAGGTTTTTTTCGGTAGCTCTTAACTTCCTATGACATCCCAATAAAAAACAACAGGGTAAATTTACGGTCGAAACCATATCCTTCGTTCGCCAGTCACACAACGACGTATGCTTTTCTCTGTCACTGTTAATGCCAGAGGAACTAGCTTGTAAAAGGGGCCCTGTAATTCAATTGCTTTCACTCACATAGTAAATGGATCTTTGTTCACTACAGAGTTACAACAACCGAATAATAAAATTGACCAGTGCCATTTCTGACACATGGACAATAAAAGATCTGTTATGAATACCAGACCCTTAAACTGAAAGCGTTGAATAGGCGTCTTTATGTCCTTATAGGAATCATCAGTGTCAATCTATCTACTTTCAGTGTTTCCGAACATGTTATGCACATGGGGTGGAATATAAAAATCCACTGTTTCCCGCTTGGCGGCTACGAATACTGCAATTTAAACAATATTCATACTCCTTCCATTATACATGTCGGATAAAATTGCAGGTGGAGTATTGGCCCTAACATTAAGTCAACTTAATTGGTTATTGTTATTTTCCCCTGATGTTCTAAAATCTCATTTATGCATGTAGTGTCCCACTTAAATAAAGATATCTTTACTGAATTCTTTAAAAAAAAAATTTTGGGGTGCTATATCCTATCTGTCTCAGCCATTAAAATTTTTTTTGGATTTCTCTGTTGCTTTGGGTAAGTTTCAATAGTACATGACCCCAACAAACAGAGCATGCACAAAATAAAATGGCAATATATGACAACATAGTTAAACAGCCCAGGATTCATATGTGGGTCTATGCAAAAATGAGGACATATAGTACAGTAATATATTTATCATACTACCAAAATATACTAATCAAGAACATCCCAGAGTAACAATAACATCTAACATCAACATCACACAAAATCAATCAAGAATTCCTGACATCCTACCAGAAATAATCCTATATGGGTTAACCATCCCAGAGACCTTATTTTATGAGGTCCTATACAAGGAAAAGGTCTCCCACCAAAAGGATACAAAATACATGAGTTAACCATTCTCATATACAAACATTAACACAGGTTTCTATTTCTAGAATAAAGACATCACCTGTGAACATTAGTTGAAACACAACAAACAATACTTGTGATTAAGACACCATAGGTTCATAAAACTTGTGTCTAAGCCCATACTTGTGAACACCAGCCACCAATTAGTTGTAAAGTCTCAACTTGAGAGGTAGACATGGGTACAAATTTTCTGGGCAACGCCCACACTCATGGCATGGGGTAAGGGTTCAAAATTCCGCGACGAGCGATTCCCACTTGTAGGGTGGTAAATATAATAAATTAGATTAAGGACAGGTTTCGCTAGGGGTATTCAGTATGAATGGGGTCTAAAACCCAAACACGCCCTCTATAGGAATTAATATATTGGCTCGTAACCCCCAAGTATTGAACAAGGCAGAAAAGGGTGCAAGTTCAACACTAACATAAAAGAAATGTTTCCCATAGAAGGCTGGGAGATCCGGGAAGTTCTACCACAGACACCCGAGTACTAATCACTCTACCCAGAGGGTGTGTCTATGTGTAAGTGCCCCGCCCCACATTTAATCTCCCACATATATATAAACAATGACAAGTATCCACTGTCAGGCACATCCACAGTATTATACAACAGAGGGACAACAACCCATGTTAGACGCAACAACTGGATTACATTGACAGAGGAAAAACAGCCACTGTTAGATAAAAACAGTACAATGACTCACTGTATCACATAACAGTAACAATAACTCACTGTATCACATAACAGTAACAATAACTGGACTATAAACATCAATTTTGGAACAACAGGTTAACAATGAAGTAACTGCAAGGCTTGGTTAAACCAAACAAACAAACAATTGTATTGTGGAAAACATTTGGGTTCTGGAAAACCCTGTTGGCTACAATATGACATATACATGAAAGAAATTATTCATATTCAGGCAATGCACACAAAGTATACACCCAAACCAGAAGTCCCAAAAAATATTTCCCCAAAAAAGGTTCACATCAAATACATGTGTCAAACACAAAACAAAGTAAATAATCCATACAAAGAAATAGATAAAGAAAATCTATCTAATCTGTCTCTAGAACTATCCTATGGGTCTGATGATGACTTCCTCTCCTTCATTATCCACTAGAAAAAGTCTGGCCATAATCACACTCTCTATAATCCAGGAAAACAGCTGCTTTGCATATATCCACCTATTTAGAAAATTGGGGATTGCACACACACACACACAGAACTTTCACTTCTGGATCATATATCCATCGCGAAAAACATGTAGGAGTAATCCATATGAATCCAATGTGGATATACTGTAATCTCTCAAGTCACAGTTGCTAAGTCACTGGGCTAGGAGCGTTCCAGGGTGATATAACAGACAGGTATAAATAAGTCTGAAGCATTCTGGCGTGGCGTGACACACAGGAGTCCATGTGATTGATTCGATCAGGATCAGGCACAAACACTTTCAGTATCTCTTTGGATGAGGAGTGACATCACATAATCCATTAGAATTTCCTGACAGAACTAACTTGAATGGGGCATGAATATTCCAGCCCCTTTCTCTGGGTTAAGATGTAGGTTATTCTTTCTTCAGCTGAATATACGACTTGATTGACGGGAGTTGGTAATGTGCTTGATTATCCATGTCTGGGATATGATGGATGAGAAGATTCAAAGGAAGCTGGGAGTTCACACAATCAGTTGGTAAATCCATACTGGTAAATGATGGTGAATTCCAGACTATCCATGAGCCTCTGGAATATGACAGTTGAATGTGGAATTAGGCGGTGACTTTTAGAAGAGGTTATACTCTGTATCCATCTAGGCCAGGCATGCCTCATGTCTTTGCAGACATTGAAAAGCTTAACACCGTCTTTAAGTTCCCAGAGGTAGGGAATCCACTTCAGCATATTTAAAATCCGTTAAGTATCCAGGCATTGACATTCAGGTTCAGGGTGAGTAGCAGTAACCAGCACTCTTTGTATAATATTAGAGGAGGCTGATATCCCAGTTTCCTGCCTCTAAATCCAAACAAGTTGACTATAAATCCAGTGCGAAGCATGGTGACTAGTGCCAATACTCCACCGCCATCTCTAGCGCCTATGTAGTGAAGAAGAACAGGGTTGATATAGATTAGTTATACAATCCAAACTTGGATAACAATGTATCATAATAAACTATACATATATATGATGAATAACAGTGTATCATAATTAAAAATAGAGGGAACAAAAGGGAAGAAGAAAAAAAAAAGTGTAGCTAGTTCCCTAGCACTTATCGCCTACTGTAGAGTTTTGACCCACTCCAAAAGTGAGTAAGATATCTACTCAATAGGTACATTTCTTCTGGACTGATACTGGAGCTTCCTGAGGGGTTACGCACCACCTAATCCATCCAAACATTTTGATAGTACCGCTGTCACACCATGGAAAAAGTTCATGAGACACTGTCCTCATGTAAACAATTCATAAATCTCCTTTCCATAGTTACAAACAGCATTATGTAAGTACCACTGATAAATGGCAGAAGTTTAGCTACCAGTTCAGTCATCTCCTTTTGCATCATCATCACCATTACTATCATCATCATCATCATCATCATGTGTATTTGTCCCCACTGGGGTGAAGTTAAAAGATCTACTTCAGCAGTAACATCATGAATAGAATATACATATGATGAATAACAGAAAACCTTGTTAGTCTTTTACTAAACATGGTATGAACTCTCTAGTGGGTATTAATCAACATCTCAAAGTAAAAACACAAGAGCATGGTGTCATTTCCCACTCCCTTGAGATTATATATAGATATATCATACCAAATGACCATCTTATAACAGCATTTATTACAGCATCAAGCAGTAACAATCATGAGCATAAAAGTAAAATACTCATAAAAGAGAAATCATGGGAATCTTTTCCCATACACTTGAGATTATGTATATCATACCACATGAAAATCCCATAACATCATTTATGAAAATAAAAGACTACAAGACAATCTCTGTGTACTTACAACCAGGTAAACAAAAGATTAACTCCTAAGTGCATGAAAAAGTCAAGCGAGAATATATCTCTCTCTCTCTATCTAACAACCTATATTAAAGTTGTACACAAATGTGAGATAGTAATATTTCTCCATCATAAGAGCAGAAATACAAAATAAGCCTCAGGAAAAAAAAACACTTTATAACACAGAGACCAGTTGTGAAAAATAAGTATTTAGGAATAAAGTAAGTTCACAAAATCATCTCAGAAGATTGACTCATTGCAAGATTATCTTGTAAGCTTTATGAAGGCTGACTGGACAACATGGCGGTGTCTAGGCTGCGTGACGTAAACCAACCTTTCAATGAAAGCGATTCTCATAATTTTCACACACACAACTTCCATCATGATATTAGTTGCCTCAAAGCATTTATCCTAGTACATAACATATGTTGTATATAATATAATGCTCACCTAAAACGCAGAGAATAAGTGGGCTTTAAATTAACCCATTAACAATGGGTCACCCGCTAACATTGGAGAAACATGGCGATTGACCAGACCGCTTTGTCTACCAAGCCTTTGTCTAGATTAAGCCTGTGTTTCCGGGGCGCGGCCAATCAATTGCCTTCAAACAAAACGAAATTTCGTTTCCTTAATTCTCCCGTCCTAAGTTTTCATAGCGCGTGAAGCTGTCTGCTGGAAAAGACTGAGGGATGATGACATACATGTCACAATGCTACAAACTGCTATGTCAATCTTTGTACTGAAACTGTGAGGCCTGTCCTCAAACAATACATCTGATGGTTCTAGTTTCACGAGCCCCAAATTTGTGTTACCAGGCATCTCCTCTTGGGAACATCCTTGCATGGAGATGGGAGGGTGACTTTGAGAACATGAGAGTATTTCTGAAACATACCATGGTAAATATTTGGTTCACAATGGCATGGTTATATCAGATAACAGTTACAAACAGTTGAGTGCAATCATATACATGAACAGTTACAGCAATAGATGTATAGTGACTACATGAAAAGAGCAGTTACTTAAAGTGTAATCTAGCATATTAACAGTTACTGTAAGCTAAGTGTAATATAACTGATGAATACGGTCACTGCTTGTATGTGTTATCTAAATTAAGCAAAGTTACTGTATATAATTGTAATTTACAAAATGAAGTCACTTAACATTAAGCACTTTCCCTGACATTCTTCAGCCATGTGGTCTATTTTATATCCTGTGATCTGTAAACCTGAACTGAGACTCTGGTGATCACGTAAGATAGTGAACCATGACCGTCCACATTTATTGAAACATGTTGATAAATAGCTCATGATAATCAACAGTTCAGTTATTCAGTTATCAGTTGGGGTATCTTCATTGCACTCCGGACATGTCCAAAGGTGCTCAGATCCTCCCCCCAGCATATGCATCAGCGTCCGGTGGCTAATAGTGCCAGTTCTGTGTTGGTTGACGAGGCGCCTTGTTTTCCCGATGTACCTCTCGCGCCTGGCCGTGCCGATTCTTACTCCCAAATCTTTCATCCTGGACAGTGATGTGGAATCACTGACGTCTAAGTCCTCTGTTCTTGCCATATCTTTAAGGACTTTAATAACATCGGCACGATCCATGGGCTGGCCATCTCCAGGGGGTTCAGAGCCAGCCAGTTTATCAGGTCGTTCATTTCCCTTGACTCCCGCATGTCCCGGGACAAAGATGGTGACTTTATGGACAATAGACTTCCTCAGTGACTCAGTCCACTATCTACGTACAGATCCAGCTTCGACCTTCTGAAACATGCTCATTGAATCACTTAGTACACACACACGTTGGTAAGTGTATGTAGTATATACACCATAGATAGTATGTGGTATATACACTACACAGAAATGGTTTACACTGGCTGTCAGGGCAGGGAAGACCGGCCAAGCAAACATTGTTGGCCACCATCACCTTCATTGAGTTGTCTACCATGAGTTATCTACCAGAGATATTTTGACACACGCTTTGTGGCTGTTCCTGTCAAGATCACTGTGACAGCCTGTTCACTGTGATACCCCATCATTAGAGACTAACAAGTGTTGAGTAAAAGAGGAACACAACAACCATAAACATCACATCCGTGAAAGTAAAGTCAAGGACCAGCTCTCACACCATGAGCTGTACTGGGTATATGGCTCTAGCCCCATATTTTTAGACCAATTGACATTTGATGGGTGATATGGGGGATTTGTTCAGGCACACAGTTATAATTTTGAAGTGTTTTAGAGCTTAAGTTTGAATTTAAACAGAAATCAAGATTCATATATTTCTAAAGTTTAAACACAGAAGCCACAAACAATATGTTGTCCAATTTATTGCCTGTCATAATTCACTGCATCTTGTCAATGGTGTCAGGTGCATACTGCAGAGTTACATATCATATGAAGTGAATAAATGAATTATACCAGGGCTGAAATACTTAAAACAGTCACTGATATTGTTTGAATGTGGGGCACCAGGTTTCCCCATGGTCATTGCCAATTTAAAATGACATCTTTCTGTTTGCATAAAACTGGCTGTAACCATCTAATTACTAATGCTTTGTTGTATTTCAGCAATCATTTATTGTTCATCAAATACAATATACAAGATGTCTTCTCTTATATTTTTTAACTATATGATGGCTATTAAACAAATATCACCTCTGAATTCAGAGTGGGTTTGCTTTATGGCGAGGGACATTGTTATTAGGGAAAGCGAATCCACACACAAAACTCAGGTCAGATCTACTAGAAGTAGTGTATAAGGACTACACTTGATTTTAAAGTGAGCGAGGCCCCCCCCCCACCCCCCCCCCACCCCACCCCCCAAAACAAACAAACAAACATGCCTCACAATTGGTGAACGAAGCATTTTATGACCTGTCGACTACACAGAGATTTCTGAAGACTGATTAAATCTATTTTCCACCCTACTGGTATATGTTTGGTTGCTTGCTGCATTGGCTTTCTGTTCTACCCATGTAAGATGCTTGGCGCTCACACTGGAATTGATAAATGCAGTTAGATTTGGTGTACAGAGACAACAGTTCTTTCACAGATAGGGGTAGTATCGAGGTGGTTTTATATCTGATCATTTGTTCAGCAGCAAAAAATGTTTGCTTTGCGCTGTATAATGTATGTCAGCGACCAACGGGAAATATTAAAGAAATCAGTCAACCAAGCTGCAGAAACAACCATCCCAAAAATAAAGTCAATGGGACGCAAAAAATGGACGACAGAAGACATCTTAAAACTCATGAAAATAAGAAAAAATAACAAGGCAAAATACGAAGAGATTCACAGAAAAATTAGGAAGCTATGCAAAGAGGCAAAAGAAACATGGCTTGAGGAAAACTGCAAGGAAATTGAAAACCAACACACAACCCGGAATACCAAATTAATGCACAAAAGAATTACTGACATCACTAACAAAAGAATACACACATCAACGGGTTGTTTAAACACCAAAGATGTCAAAATCATCATAGAAAAAGATCAGATTTTACATGCGTGGTCAGATTATGTGAAAGACCTTTATGATGATACAAGAGAAGAACTGTATGATCATCGGAATAATAATGAAGGACCATCAATTGTGAAGATGGAAGTTCAGAATGCTCTTAACCATATGAAAACTGACAAGACCCCGGGTACATATAACATCACAACAGAAATTGTGTGTGTGTGTGTGGGGGGGGGGGGGGGGCAGGGTCTTACGGAGTGCCAGGCAATGGTAGTACCTTTGGTAAGGATGGCTGTCACGCTCTTTTCAGGGCACATCCCCCACTAGTCCAAACCTGATATCCAGCTCACGCCTGGTTTTCATTGGTTGGCTTCTGTGTCAGGAGTTTGTTGATTTGTTTCACTTTCTTTCTTTACCTGAGCTATGTGTTCTACCCATTGCTGGATGTTGCGCTGGATTTCTTTCATTTCTTCCAGAAGTCTCGTGTTGCTGCCGGTGTATTGTACTTGGTTTTCATTGATTGGCTTCTGTGTCAGGAGTTTGTTGATTTGTTTCTTCAGATCAGCTTTCTGGCTTTGAAGCTGGTTTTTGTATTCTTGTGAAATACCTTTGGCTGTCTTGCACCTCATACCATGCTTTCATGAATGGTGTGTTTGTTGTTTTGGTGAGTTGTATGATGTCACTGTGTCTTTGGCAGTACGGGCAGCTCAGGTATCTTGCTCATGTTTGCCAAGGCAGTTCACACACTTTCTATTTTCATTAGGCTTCTGAGAGTCTTTGTCCTGATTGGCTAGCGAACATTCGTTGAAGGCATGGTCTTTGGTTCAGTATTGGTAGATGCCTGTCTTGCTGCGATATGTTGTTCTACTGTGACCGGCCCTCTGGCACTGAGAGCATTGTGTAATTCTAGCAATAAAGTGTGCAGGCTGCTGTTGTTTCCTGTCCATCGCCACTTTGACAAGCATCTCACTCCCATCTGTTGTCACCACCGCAAGTGTCGTTGGTATCTTGACGTACATCAGAAGCCTTAATGACACAAATGTGGAGATTCTCCTGATGCAGCTGCTACAGTAACGAGTCTTCTGTGTTCTGTTCTGTTGTTTGTCCATCAAGAATGATGATGACCATTCATTTCATCCAGTGGGGTTGAAGGTATGGAGCCGTGGGTTCTAAGATGGCTGATAAGGCCTATTTTGGCTCGAAATGTTCTTTGACAATGTGGGCAAGGAATGCTTGACGTTTCTGGAGGAGGATTTCCTGCAGTGGTTTTTCTGTCCTGCCTTTTCTTCACAGCTCTTGCAGTCCTGGTTGCCTCACATATGACTGCACCCTTGCGTAATGATACACGCCACTAATTTCGGTCTCTGGCTGCAGCCTCCCAGGTGTCATGATGAATTCCAAAAGCCTTCAGTGAAATTTTCAGAGTGTCTTTAAAGCGTTTCCTCTGGCCACCTTGGGAGCGTTTACCACAACGCAGTTCGCTGTAAAAAAATTCGTTTAGGGAGCCTGTGATCTGGCATGCGAGTCAAGTGACCAGCCCAGCGAATCTGATTCTTCATCAGTAGAGTGTGGATACTGGGCATGGATGCTCTTTCTATGACTTCAGTGTCTGGAATCTTGTCTTGCCATTTAATCTTCAGTAGCTTCCTTAGGCAGACTGTGTGGAAGTGGTTTAATTTCCTAGCGTGTCGATGATAAACAGTCCAGGTTTCACAAGCATATAGCAGTGTGGATAATACAACTACTTTGTTGACTTTTTTGTTTGCAGGCTTATTACAGTTCTGTCCCATACATTCTTGTACAGTCTGCCAAAGGCCGCACTGGCCTTGGAGATTCTTGCATTCACTTCGTCATCAATTGTGGCAGCTTGTGACACAGTGCTGCCAAGATAGGTGAATTTGTCAACAACACTTAGTCTATGATCATTCACTTTGATATTCGGCACAGTGTGATTATTCCCTGGAGCTAGCTGGTACATAACTACAGATTTCTCCAAGTTGATATTGAGCCCAAAGTTGGCACAGGCATGTGGGAAAGCTGAAACATTATGTTGCATGTCCACCTCTGAGTTGGCGTACAGAGCGCAATCATCAGCAAACAGGAGCTCTCTGACGGTGTCGCTGTTAATTTTGGTTTTAGCTTTCAGCCTTCTGAGATTGAATAACTTTCCATCCATACGGTAGTTGATGTCTATTCCAATGTCGTCGTTGTCGAAGGCATTCATCAGCATGGCTGAAAACATGAGGCTGAACAGTGTTGGTGCCAGGACACATCCTTGCTTCACTCCATTGGTGACAGGAAAGGGTTCAGACAGTTCACCATTTTCCTGTACTCTTGCCTGCATGCCGTCATGAAATAGCCGCACTATTTGGACAAACTTTCGTGGACAGCCATATTTTGCCATAATCTTCCACAGTCCTTCTCTGCTGACTGTATCAAAAGCCTTGGTACGGTCAATGAAAGTGGAGAACATTTCGCAGTTCTGTTCCTGACATTTCTCTTGCAGCTGCCTTGCAGCGAAAATCATGTCAACAGATCCACGTTCTTTTCTGAAGCCAAACTGACTCTCAGGAAGAAGACCTTGATCGAGATGGGCTGTGAGGCGATTGAGAAGAATTCTGGCGAGTATCTTCCCTGCAATTGAAAGCAAGGAGATGCCTCGGTGGTTGTCACAGGATTGGCGGTTTCCTTTACGTTTGTAAAGGTGGACTATTGACGCGTCCTTGAAATCTTGTGGCATGGTCTCATTCACCCATATGTTTGTAAAGATTTGGTGAAGCTGCTCTGTTAGGACCGGCCCACCTGCCTTGTATATCTCTGCTGGGATGGAGTCAGGACCAGGTGCCTTGCCGCTGGAGAGTTGCTGGATGGCTTTGTTTACTTCCACTATGGTTGGCAGGTCATCAAGTGTCTCATTGGTAGGAACTTGAGGAAGGCAGTTGATGGTTTCATCATCGAAGAAGGAAGTTGCATTTAAGATGTTGCTGAAATGCTCTGCCCAGCGTTGAAGGATTTCTACTTATGGGTGATCAATGTTCCCCCATCTGCACTGAGGAGGGGAACTATGCCTGGTGATGTAGGACCATAGACCGCTTTCAGTGAGTCGTAGAAGTTTTTCATATCATGTCTGTCAGCAAAGCCCTGAATTTCATCAGCTTTGCTGCTCAGCCAGGAGTCCCGCATGTGCCGAAGTTTCTGCTGCACTACTCTCTGAATGTTCTTGAATGCATCTTTTTTTAATGTGGAACGTAATGAGCACGGCAAGGCACGTAGAGCGCCCTGGTCATCCACTGCACCTGTATTCGTCTCCAATCGTCTCGACTTGTCTTGCCACTGGACTCAGATGGACTCAGGCGAGAGAGTGAGGTCGACGAATTGCGCAACTCTTCCTCACTTTAATCCAAGTCATCGCGCAAGTCATTCTTCATCCAACGTCACACATCACCTTCAAGCCCTGTGGCGATGGGCGAGCGGCAAAGCGGCAGGCGTGGGTACGCTGGCAGCCGTAGTCGCAGACCTGCACACAGGCGGCTCAGGCCATATGGTCGTCTTCTACTGACCGGAGCAGCAGTGGGATTCGGCAGCCCCCTGAGCGACTGAGCAGCCCTCTATAGGAACACACTGCTCACCTCCATAGCATGAGGAAGCTTTGCAGGTAAACGCCGTCTTGCCCGTTGAATCAGGAATGATTTCTTCCGCGCAGTCTGCCGAATCCTGTCTTCACATGCTGGGTAGGCATACCCTAGTTTACCTCTTGGTTTGACACCAAATCGGATACCCATGCCTGGTTTAGCCAGCCTCTCACAGCTGTTGCCCGGGGGGTGGCCGCTGTCGCATGCTGACAGCTACTAGGAGCCACAGGCACGAGCTGGGTGTCAGACTTGGACCAGTGGGGGATGGGTCCTGAAAGGACATGAGAGCCATCCTTACCAAAGGTGCTACCAATGCCTGACACCCCGTACCCCCCTAGGGGGGGGGGTCCTCATAGAACTTGTTCTTGACATCATCTTCGTTGGTCATAGTTGGTGCGTAGACACTCACAATGGTTGCGTGCTTCCTTTCCATTCAGCAGAGGCAACTTCATGGTCATAAGCCTGTCGTTTATAGCCTTTGGAAATCCAGCTAATTTGCCAACCAGGGCCGACTTAATGGCAAATCCCACACCGGATTGGCGTCTTTCCTCGCTTTTCCTTCCACTCCAGAAAAATGTGTAGCCGGCACCAATTTCACAGATTTGGCCTTCTTCTGCAAGTCGTGTCTCGCTCAAGGCTGCAATGTCGATGTTGTACCTGCCGAGCTCTCTCCCAATCAGTGTTGTTCGTCTCTGTGGACCCGACGCGCCGTCTCTGTCAAGTATGGTGCGTACATTCTAAGTTCCAATTGTTAAGGGAATATGGTTTACTCTTTTAGCTTTGCTTGTTTTATCTTTCTTTGTATGTCGACCGCAGTTAGGGTACCCACCAACCGTGGCTAGCTGGTTAGGTAGTGATGAAGCAGACAATGTTTAGGGCACCTTTTCTAGCCCCTTCCTCGTGCTATGGAGGTGAGCAGTGTGTTCCTATAGAGGGCTGCTCAGTCACTCAGGGGGCTGCCGAATCCCACTGCTGCTCCGGTCAGTAGAAGACGACCATATGGCCTGAGCCGCCTGTGTGCAGGTCTGCGACTATGGCTGCCATCGTACCCACGCCTGCCGCTTCGCCGCTCGTCAATCGCCACAGGGCTTGAAGGTGATATATGACGTTGGATGAAGAATGACTTGCGCGATGACTTGGATTAAAGTGAGGAAGAGTTGCGCAATTCGTCGACCTCACTCTCTCGCCTGAGTCCATCTGAGTCCAGTGGCAAGACAAGTCGAGACGACTGGAGACGAATACAGGTGCAGTGGATGACCAGGGCGCTCTACGTGCCTTGCCGTGCTCAATACGTTCCACAACGCTTTGCAGGTAAACGCCGTCTTGCCCGTTGAATCAGGAATGATTTCTTCCGCGCAGTCTGCCGAATTCTGTCTTCACATGCTGGGTAGTGTCAGAAGTCGGGGTGCCCCACCGGCTAGATGAAAGTATTATTCACTGGCGAGCAACCCCAAATAGTCAGAAACTGACTAGGGACAAAATCTATATGGCTGAACTATAGATTAGGCCCATGAATATCCAACGTACAGCTCTAAGTGGCTCGTTACAAAATTGAAATGAACTGTGCTGAATATTCGCCAAGGAATGGGAAAGAGAAGGTTAGCTAAGATAGATGTTTAAGTCTAAATATATGAGTATAGACGACTATCTCAGTACCGGTTTTTCTCCCTGACTGCTCCCTTCCTTGGTGTCTAAGTGAACCCCCACCAATATACACACACAACACGTATGCACAATTGGAAAAAATATAATGACAGAACTATGAGTTACAATACTACAACATTTATTTACTAATCATATTAAACAATGGATGTTATTCAAAATGATGATGATGAAATCATATAACATATTGTGATGAGAAACATTACGTAACTTTACTTGTTACTTGATCTATCTGGTTCTGTGGTCCAGATCCCCACTCTCCAGTAGACTCAAAAAAAGAACAGCTTGCCGGTATTCTGACTCCTGCCAGTCCTAGCTCTACCTAGTCTTCACTCGTTCTTGAGATCTGTAACATAGGTGCTCCTTGTGACAGCTGGTAAGAAAGTAAAGAATGTGTTATATCTTGTTCTACATCAGCGCAATCTTAAGTATAACATGTCATAACACAAACATATACAATGACCAGTCTGGCCAAGTTTATCTTCCAGCTCTACTGCGTTCACCATCCTCCTTCTCCCTACTGTCTTTAGTCTGGGACGGGCTTTTCAATTGTCTCACACGCCTGTAATGATTACATTTCTGCCGCCCCATGTCCATGTCGCTAATACAGAAATTCTGTGTCGTACAGCCGCTCCGTCCAAAGTTGGTTTAGCAGCTCACAGGATCGGTAATGGTATTATAATAATGCCGGGTCATCCGGGCTTACAAGCCGTGACCAGTAGCTGTGCCAGGTTCCCATGCATTACCGTGAACGCACGCCCACAATACACTGAGAAAGTTTAGCACCGTATACCCTATACCAATTGTGGGTAATGTCTGTACCATTACACCTCTGCTTCCAACACAATCGATGGCCAATGTGCCAATGCGCAGACAATAGCATAACACTTCATATTGGTAGGTTTGCATATGACAAATCAATATATCAAACATCCAATACACATAAACATATTGATTAAACTAGACATATTATGATACGTTAACATCATAGCATAATGCACTAGTTAGTTTGTATGTATACGAAATGAGACGTATATACACAAAAAGAATATGTACGAAGCATATTCCTAGCATCGTATATTCATATGAAATTACACATACATACATCCAACATATCCGTAAACATTATATTACTTCAAGATAGACATATAATGATACTCAACATAATAGCATCAGGCATTATTAATGAGTACTAATATGGTATAGCTACAAAATGAGATATACAACAAGTCTAATTGAAGTGACCATACAGAACAGCCATATTTGCTGATCTGCCCGGTTTAATCACCACTTAGTTACTGCTGTTGTAAGAATTAAAGAAATAGTCAGTTGACTATATTCTGTACAACAAATGCACCCACCAAAAAGAGACTAGTCTAGTATAGAAAGAAATGGCAAGCATCTGCTACGGCACCTCAAGTATATCTAGACAAGATCTGTCTTTTACAAGTTTCTCCTTCTCAGAAGAGTAATACATGAAGCACAATGATATTGAACACAGAACTTAGAAAGAACACTCAAGTAACCTACGACAATGATAGTTCTTGCGATAACCTAGATCAGATATAGACTGACTAGTTACTAAGAAATAATTCTCTTAGTGAAATCTAGCAACATAAGAATCATACATATGACTTCAAACATTGAGCTGGCTGCCTACCTGTTCTTAAGTCAGACTTAATCTAAAGGGGACAGGTCTAGCATGGGTTTTTATACCTAGCCTAGCAGTAGACACTTATCTCCCAGGAATTCCATTCATAAATTCTTCTTATCTCCCCCTGACGTTAATTGCAATCCTAACTGCAAAACTTGCTATCACTCTCATTCCTCCAGTCTTGCTCTAATAACACGTTTCACACATTCCTACAGTGCAGACTCCCCTCTGTCTGGTACAAAGCCCACAGGCCCAGTGTTAATTGCCTTATGAGACCTGGTTCACACCTCCCTGAGTCTGCCAGTCTGAGTCTTATCAGTGATTTCACACCTTGCACCTCTAGTCTGTTTTCAGATGGAGGTCAGCCATCACGGTTGGGTGATTTCCTACCTCTGCTTATCAGGTGTCGTGCCTGGTCGGTTTTAATTACACGGTCCATGGAGTCTGCCATCCTGTGGGTGTAATTATCAGTTTGACCCGTAACACTTTGAATCTGGACTGGCTGGGTAGTTTGACTGGTGTCAAATTACACTTCTCAGATAGAAAGACATTCCTGGTGGTTTGTTTACTTGCAGGCTTTGCAAGCTTACGTCAAGACGGTATAGCCTTGAATATAGAGAAAACAGTTTTGGTAGTCTGTTGATTCTCTACATGGCCCATCACAAGTGAACCGAAAATTGTTCTGGGAAGTAAAGGCTGCAAATTCGTGACAGGTAGGCATACCCTAGTTTACCTCTTGGTTTGACACCAAATCGGATACCTGCCATGACGGCACGCACCACCACTAAAAATATAAAGAGGAAAACTGGATCTTCCCATACGGACACAATAGTGGACGACAACAAAAGAAACCAAGGAGAATGTGGAAACCGTCATAGGACGGCAACAGGAGACGCTGTGATTCTGTGATTCCGAAAGGACGTGTTTTTCGGAGGATCTGTGTGAAGGTGACATCTGGACGATATGATCTGGATGCGAGGCAGCTGGGAGTCCGGAGAGGGATTTGCTGATGGCTATCCAACAGTGGTTTAACCGGGGAGGAAAACCTAGATTTGATTGTTACAGTCTGAACGGAGGAATCGGTTGATTTGGCTTCAAGGTGAGCGCAGTGGACTGGGAGCTCATCGGGAGATAAATTAAATAGGCGCCGACCCCGTGTATAGGGATCAGCCTATGTATCTGCGAGGGTTTGTCCTTGTGTCTGCGGCAGAATAAAATTCTGAAAGCGTTCTGCGGACTTGAGTTGCCATTATCACGTTCTTGTTCAGGTAAGGACACGGATTTGATTTGTTGTCCTTCGTTGCTGTTGCCGTTATTGACGAGTTGAGGATACCTCGATGTTTACCGGCCAGGGCAGCTTCGAGGCAATACCCATGCCTGGTTTAGCCAGCCTCTCACAGCTGTTGCCCGGGGGGTGGCCGCTGTCGCATGCTGACAGCTACTAGGAGCCACAGGCACGAGCTGGGTGTCAGGCTTGGACCAGTGGGGGATGGGTCCTGAAAAGGACATGAGAGTCATCCTTACCAAAGGCGCTACCAATGCCTGACACCCCGTACCCCCCATCATCTGTAAGCCCCACATGGACGCATTTGATCACCCATTTGGTAGTCTGCTGCATGTTAGTTTTTCGACTATGGTGTCTTTCTCCTTAGTTTGCTTTTGAGTAGTCTTTGATCTTGTTTGTGGCAAGTGTCATCATCTTTCCTAGTGGTTGCTTCATTTATGGCTTCTGGAAAAGTTTTCCTTCTTTCGGCTGTGATAGTGGCACTTTGGTACAGCTAGTCGTCATGTTCTCTCCCCCGTCTTCTTGGCGGCTTTGGTTTTGGTAGCGGCTTCTTCGCTTCTCTTCTTGAATATTGAATGTCTTCAAGTTGTATGCTTGGATCATGCCATTCTTCTCACCCATATCTGGTGTCTTGAACAGTTGGCTCACTTGTTCTCCATACGGCTCCTCACGCGATCAAGGATGATGATCACTGTTTCTTCCATGGGAACGTCAGTGAAAATAGAGGCAATATCCATTGATGCCACATGCTTTAGTTTAAGATTGATAGCATCCAGTAGTTTGACCAGTTGAATGATTGCCGCACTGGTTTAGCAGTTTCTGCAAGCCATTTCACCATCCCATGTTGGACAGAGTTGAGCATAGATTAAACTGGTCTCAATGGTACCCCAGGCTTGTGCAATTAAGGAAGGCCATAAAGTTGTGGGGCTTATGAGTCCTATGAAATGACTGTGCAGACGCCACACTAATTAATTCACTATCTAAAAGTTACTGAATATCTTTCCTCACTTTTGCACCCAATTCCTCAAGTTTGCTGGCTTTTGGATCTAAGTAAAATTTGGTTGGATTTGATAAAAATGTCTTCTATTTTGTTGGAAGCAGCAAAGATGTGATTCCTGAGATGGTTGTTGGGAATCGCTTGGATTGCCAGAGTAACTTAACAATGATTGCCTGGAAGAGGCTAATGAAAGTAAAACTTTATATACAACTATCACAAAGGCACACATAGCATTTTTTTTTAGCATTGTGATGACAAGAGAAGCGAGGAAAGCATTGTAATGACTGGAAAGAGCAGTGGTGAAAGTGACATGGGCAAACTAAGAGAGATGATGCTGGATGGACTGTATGGTGACATTGAGAGATATTATCAGCAGAGTTGATCCTGAATAGAGACTGAGATCTGAGGAAATACATGAGCACCTTGCCAGATGGCGATCACTGACGCACAACATGCAGGAAAAAGGTTAAAGGGATTTTTCCTAAGTATGCACCAAAAGATATAGTGCACAAAGAAACTAAGGGAGATGAGACGTCAGAGGACAACAAGAAAACATACGCTGTGGTGCCGTCTTCAAGACTACATGTGTTTTCCTTGTGTGGATAAAATTTCGTGGCGCGACTGGATATTATAATGCAAGTGTATTCCATATTCAAGTGGACGATAGGAGGAGTCATTTGCTGAGAAGAAACTATGGATGGAAGAACCGTGGACCTAAAAGTGAGATGAATATACCAGGAACATAACGGCAGGCATCGAAAGAGCAGTGAAATGGAAACAGGCTGGGCGCTGAGGTGAAGGTTAGAGACATTGACCATAGCAATTCTAGGGCTCAAATAGATAGATGTTAGTCCTGTCGTAAGGGTACGCTATAGAGGCAATGAATTGTTTGAGCATGTGGACACACCCAATAAAACAGGTGTTGTGTTAACTTGTCATCGGAGCCGCGTCAGTAATTCGTTACCAAGTTGCTTTTGACTTTGAGCGTTTGTGTTCCTGGCGACGAGCCTAGTTGAATAATACCTCGTGTAGATTCTGTTAATACCTTGTATTACGGCATAGCTGAGAGGGATTTACATTTACTCTTTGCCGGCCAAGTGAATTTCAGCATTGTCCTTACGAGATCCACAAATGAATGCATTACACGGCAAGAATATTCCACCAAGCTGTGCACGGAAAGAAAGTTTGCACGCTGAACTTTAGTGCGACGCACAACGCGACACTCGCCGGAAATTGTAACACCACTTAAGCACCGGATTGACAACAGGCGAAAACTGCAAATATTGAAGCAAATTTAGAAAATTCTTGTGATTTCGTGATGCCTTACAGGAGGTAAGAGAAAGTTAAATTTACCTATAATATCTGACGCACACACCAAGATCTTACGTGTCAGAAATGAATAAATAACAACACCGTTAGCCACAGGATTGCAGTAACATTCGTTTACACACCAAAGAAATTATTGCACATCAATTGCACCAATTGAAACAGAACGTTGGACGCCCTATATAAAATACGAAACGATATGGCTATTCATTGAGATAAATGGAAATCGTTTCTGAAAATGATGCTCAGTTTGGATGTAGAGCATAAACTGTATAATAGAAACCAGTAATACGTCCCGACACATATTGTAGGAATTAGTCGATACCAAACTCGACATATTTTGGAATATTGTCGCAAAGGAAGGTGACTTTGGTATCCACTCGAACATTTCCGCTGCTCCGTCATTCTTAAAGTACAGTGATCAGACATTCGATTACAGCCTCAGCAGAATTCATACACATTGCTGATTGTGAAAGGAACTAATGATCGGTCATCAGGAGCTTGTCAAACAGCGTCGATACACAACAGGAGCTTGTCAAACAGCGTCGATACACAACAGGACGTTAATATATTACTGTCACCTAATACCAAACGACACTCGAGATTATTACTTACCCTACTAGTAGTCGACGAGGCACATATTATATACAACATGCTGTGGCAACGCAAAGGTCTACAATTATACACCGCCACCGATCAAGTGTGCTACAGAAATCGGTGACAGGCACCAAGCCTAGGGTGTCAAGTGTAAAATAATTACACTATCGTTTCAACACAGACAGGAACAACATTCAAGCGCTGCTTCAGTTTACAGTACTACACTCATTGTAGTATTTAAAAACCGGACATACCACCTGTTTAATTGTTGCACCCAACGCTTCGAAAAACGCCAACAACAGTCAATAAGGCCTGTATATTTTCTTTTCCTATTTGTTGATTGTTATGTTCATTCTGTTAACTAGGTGCAGCCATATGATAGTTGAATATTTAGCAATGAATAGGTTAACACACAAAATAAGTGGGTGGTTGGGAGGTAGCTCTTCTCAAATATAGTACAGTCACGTCAGTATTCAAGAAGACGTTATATACCCACAATCGTCAGGTGGTCACGAGGTTAATTTGTGGCAATCTCACGTTGTTGGAATTATAGTGTATTGTAGTGGGGGGTACGGGGTGTCAGGCATTGGTAGCACCTTTGGTAAGGATGGCTCTCATGTCCTTTCAGGACCCATCCCCCACTGGTCCAAGTCTGACACCCAGCTCGTGCCTGTGGCTCCTAGTAGCTGTCAGCATGCGACAGCGGCCACCCCCCGGGCAACAGCTGTGAGAGGCTGGCTAAACCAGGCATGGGTATCCGATTTGGTGTCAAACCAAGAGGTAAACTAGGGTATGCCTACCCAGCATGTGAAGACAGGATTCGGCAGACTGCGCGGAAGAAATCATTCCTGATTCAACGGGCAAGACGGCGTTTACCTGCAAAGCGTTGTGGAACGTAATGAGCACGGCAAGGCACGTAGAGCGCCCTGGTCATCCACTGCACCTGTATTCGTCTCCAATCGTCTCGACTTGTCTTGCCACTGGACTCAGATGGACTCAGGCGAGAGAGTGAGGTCGACGAATTGCGCAACTCTTCCTCACTTTAATCCAAGTCATCGCGCAAGTCATTCTTCATCCAACGTCACATATCACCTTCAAGCCCTGTGGCGATGGGCGAGTGGCAAAGCGGCAGGCGTGGGTACGCTGGCAGCCGTAGTCGCAGACCTGCACACAGGCGGCTCAGGCCATATGGTCGTCTTCTACTGACCGGAGCAGCAGTGGGATTCGGCAGCCCCCTGAGCGACTGAGCAGCCCTCTATAGGAACACACTGCTCACCTCCATAGCATGAGGAAGGGGCTAGAAAAGGTGCCCTAAATATTGTCTGCTTCATCACTACCTAACCAGCTAGCCGCGGTTGGTGGGTACCCTTAACTGCGGTCGACATACAAAGAAAAATAAAACAAGCAAAGCTAAAAGAGTAAACCATATTCCCTTAACAATTGGAACTTAGAATGTACGCACCCTACTTGACAGAGACGGCGCGTCGGGTCCAGAGAGACGAACAGCACTGATTGGGAGAGAGCTCGGCAGGTACAACATCGACATTGCAGCCTTGAGCGAGACACGACTTGCAGAAGAAGGCCAAATCTGTGAAATTGGTGCCGGCTACACATTTTTCTGGAGTGGAAGGAAAAGCGAGGAAAGACGCCAATCCGGTGTGGGATTTGCCATTAAGTCGGCCCTGGTCAGCAAATTAGCTGGATTTCCAAAGGCTATAAACGACAGGCTTATGACCATGAAGTTGCCTCTGCTGAATGGAAGGAAGCACGCAACCATTGTGAGTGTCTACGCACCAACTATGACCAACGAAGATGATGTCAAGAACAAGTTCTATGAGGACCTGCACAATGTATTAACATCTGTTCCCAAAGGAGACAAACTTATACTCCTTGGGGATTTCAATGCCAGAGTAGGCACGGACACCACCTCTTGGAGTGGCATTACTGGAAAGCATGGAGTCGGAAATTGTAACAACAATGGACTCCGCCTCCTTCAGACATGTGCCGAACATGATCTCCTGATTACGAACACAATTTTCCGTCTCCCCATGAGAAACATCGTGGATGCACCCTCGCTCGAAACACTGGCACCTCATTGACTATGTCATTGTCAGGAGGAGTGACAGACAAGACGTCCGAGTGACAAAATCCATGTGTGGTGCCGAATGTTGGACAGACCATCGTCTCATTGACTCGAAAATAAACATTCACATCAGGCCACCACGGCGTCCTCAAGGGGTGAAAATGCAAAAAAAAAAAAGCTAAATGTCACCCGCCTAAACAGCAAGAAAATGCAGCAGTCGTTTGAAAATATGCTGGAAGACCGCCTCAAGCCAAATTCTACAGCTAAACAGGATATAGAAACAGAATGGAGAGCCCTAAAGGACATAATTTACAACACTGCTATGGAAATCCTGGGCCCAGCCCCCCGAAAGCCTAAAGACTGGTTTGATGAAAATTCCGAAGACATCAACCAATTGCTGGCCGAGAAACATCTTCTCCTCAAGGCACATTTGAATGACCCAAAGTCAACATTAAAAAAAGATGCCTTCAAGAACATTCAGAGAGTAGTGCAGCAGAAACTTCGGCACATGCGGGACTCCTGGCTGAGCAGCAAAGCTGATGAAATTCAGGGCTTTGCTGACAGACATGATTTGAAAAACTTCTACGACTCACTGAAAGCGGTCTATGGTCCTACATCACCAGGCATAGTTCCCCTCCTCAGTGCAGATGGGGGAACATTGATCACCCATAAGTAGAAATCCTTCAACGCTGGGCAGAGCATTTCAGCAACATCTTAAATGCAACTTCCTTCTTCGATGATGAAACCATCAACTGCCTTCCTCAAGTTCCTACCAATGAGACACTTGATGACCTGCCAACCATAGTGGAAGTAAACAAAGCCATCCAGCAACTCTCCAGCGGCAAGGCACCTGGTCCTGACTCCATCCCAGCAGAGATATACAAGGCAGGTGGGCCGGTCCTAACAGAGCAGCTTCACCAAATCTTTACAAACATATGGCAGAATGAGACCATGCCACAAGATTTCAAGGACGCGTCAATAGTCCACCTTTACAAACGTAAAGGAAACCGCCAATCCTGTGACAACCACCGAGGCATCTCCTTGCTTTCAATTGCAGGGAAGATACTCGCCAGAATTCTTCTCAATCGCCTCACAGCCCATCTCGATCAAGGTCTTCTTCCTGAGAGTCAATGTGGCTTCAGAAAAGAACGTGGAACTGTTGACATGATTTTCGCTGCAAGGCAGAAGCAAGAGAAATGTCAGGAACAGAACTGCGAAATGTTCTCCATCTTCATTGACCTTACCAAGGCTTTTGATACAGTCAGCAGAGAAGGACTGTGGAAGATTATGGCAAAATATGGCTGTCCACGAAAGTTTGTCCAAATAGTGCGGCTATTTCATGACGGCATGCAGGCAAGAGTACAGGAAAATGGTGAACTGTCTGAACCCTTTCCTGTCACCAATGGAGTGAAGCAAGGATGTGTCCTGGCACCAACACTGTTCAGCCTCATGTTTTCAGCCATGTTGATGAATGCCTTCGAGAACGACGACATTGGAATAGACATCAACTACCGTATGGATGGAAAGTTATTCAATCTCAGAAGGCTGAAAGCTAAAACCAAAATTAACAGCGACACCGTCAGAGAGCTCCTGTTTGCTGATGATTGCGCTCTATACGCTAACTCAGAGGCGGACATGCAACATACTGTTTCAGCTTTCTCACATGCCTGTGCCAACTTTGGGCTCAATATCAACTTGGAGAAGACTGTAGTTATGTACCAGCCAGCTCCAGGGAATAATCACACTGTGCCGAATATCAAAGTGAATGATCATAGACTAAGTGTTGTGGACAAATTCACCTATCTTGGCAGCACCGTGTCACAAGCTGCCACAATCGATGACGAAGTGAATGCAAGAATCTCCAAGGCCAGTGCAGCCTTTGGCAGACTGTACAAGAATGTATGGGACAGAACTGGAATAAGCCTGCAAACAAAGCTAAAAGTCTACAAAGCAGTTGTATTATCCACACTGCTATATGCTTGTGAAACCTGGACATTTTATCAGCGACACGCTAGGAAATTAAACCACTTCCACACAGTCTGCCTAAGGAAGCTACTGAAGATTAAATGGCAAGACAAGATTCCAGACAATGAAGTCCTAGAAAGAGCATCCATGCCCAGTAACCACACTCTACTGATGAAGAATCAGATTCGCTGGGCTGGTCACTTGACTCGCATGCCAGATCACAGGCTCCCTAAACGAATTTTCTACAGCGAACTGCGTTGTGGTAAACGCTCCCAAGGTGGCCAGAGGAAACGTTTTAAAGACACTCTGAAAATTTCACTGAATACTTTTGAAATTCATCATGACACCTGGGAGGCTGCAGCCAGAGACCGAAATTCGTGGCGTGCATCATTGTGCAAAGGTGCAGTCATATGTGAGGCAACCAGGACTGCAAGAGCTGTGAAGAAAAGGCAGGACAGAAAAACCACTGCAGGAAATCCTCCTCCAGAGACGTCAAGCATTCTTTGCCCACATTGTCAAAGAACATTTCGAGCCAAAATAGGCCTTATCAGCCATCTTAGAACCCACGGCTCCACACCTTCAACCCCACTGGATGAAATGAATGGTCATCATCATTCTTGATGGACAAACAACAGTATTGTAGTAGTGTTACAGCGGTGTTGTATGCGCGATTGAGGATCGATAGTTGATCAATAATTTTTGTCTTTTATATATGCGAATATGGGTTTACGTGACTCGTCACTCATCGGCTGTTAACTGTCTAGTGTTATTATATTCTTTATACCGAATATATTTTTAATAATATTTTCTGTTATTTACATAGAATAACAGTTAGGATAATTTTATCGCAATAAGCTGTTGAATTTCTTTTGTTCGAGTTTACATTGTTGTTGAGTTTATATTTAACATTGGTTCCAATATTTTTTACTTTTCTATATTGTCTACTCAGATTTGAATATACTTACATATCATCGAGTCCTTTACATTTTTGCACTTCTCTACAAATTTTTCAGCTAGAGTGGTGATAATTAAATTAAATCAACATGTCGACACTTCAAGTATTCATGGACATAGGTGAGAAGTCTGGGTTGACCGGTTCAGAGCTTAGGACATGGGCAAAACAGGAATTCACCGAATTCAAAATGCAGTTAAAGGAAGAGAAACGACTTCAAGCAGCACGCGAGAAAGAAGACAAGAAAGATTAGCAGCAGAGAAAGAAGCGAAACAACTTCAAGCTGCACGTGAACGTGAAGAGCGACAAGAGAGATTAGCTCTTGAGAGAGAACTGAAAGAAAAGGAGATGGCTATCAAACAAAATGAATTAGCTTTGGAACGTGAGAAAATGGCGGCTAGAGAAAAGGAATTAACTCTAGAACGGGAGAGAATAGCAGCTGAAAAAGAGATGAAGGAAAAGCAAATAGCCGCAGAGATAGAAATGAAGGCAAAACAAATAGCCGAAGAAGCAAAAATGAAGGAAAAACTGGCATTCGAAAAAGAAAGACTTGCAGCAGAAACACTCTGGAAGGACAAGGAAGTTGAAGGTAATTTAAAAGTTAAGGCAATGGAAATGGATCGTGAAGCTGAGATTGAACGAGAAAAATTACAAGTTAAACAGAATGATCCAGTGAAGAAATACCAAGGTCTATTTCGTAATTTCCAACAAGGTCATTTAGTTAGTTCTTGGATTACTAATTTCGAGGTGTTGGTAAAATTCTATAAGATTCCTGAACAGGACATACCGATTCTGTTTCATCGACACCTCGCGCTGGAGCCTTTAAAGGTAATTGAATTGATACCTGAAAACTTGCGTACAAATTACAAGTATATGCGAGATCGTGTTCTTGCACATTTTAGTTTAGACAAATCGGGGTCACGTACAAAGTTCAAAACACTTACTCCTAAGTCTAACCAAACTTTCCTTGATTTTGTTTCTGAAACATCTTCATGCTTTGATAAATGGCTGAAGGCAGCTGATATTGGGTCTGATTTCGATAAAATTCAGGATCTAATAATAAGAGACAAACTGTTGTCTGCAGTACCAGAATCTATGTCTGTATTTCTGGTTGAAAATAAGTGTAAGTCACTTAATGAGATGGAATCAAAAGGTGAGTCATTTTATAATGCACACTGTGATATATTTGCCAACTGTGCACAACCAGAGCTTGTCATAGGAGCGAGCGCCAAATTCCAGAAAGGCAATGGTAAGTTTAAGAAATTTAATAATAGGAATAGAAGTGGTCCATACTCCAATAAAGGAGACAGACCTAGAAAAGGTCACTTCACACTTTGTCAGTACTGCAAACTGTCTCATGGATCACTTGAGATGTGTGATCAACACCCAGGGTATCCAGCTTACTTGAGAGACATCACATCCAAGAAAAGAAGTAAGTATGACTCCTACAAGAGGAGTATTAAAGGTTTTGCTTGTAGGGCGTATGGGCATACCAGTAGGTCATGTCCCATGAAAAATACCTGGAAGGAGGCAAGTACTGCATATGTATTGTCCAGTAGTAGCGATTCAGATGACTTGGAGGACACACACGCAGCTATTATAGAGTCATACAATAACAGAACAGGTAAGAAAGGTCATAATAATGATGATGACCTCACATCAGCCCACAAGAGGCATATACATGAAGCGAATGCAGCATGCACTCATAAAAGTACTCTTATGATCCACAAAGCATGGGTTAATGCGTCACAAACAACCTGTCTTAGAGACACAGGATCTTATATTACGGGAGTTAGTCATAAACTAATAAACGAAAGTGATTACACAGGTAATAGTATTGATTGCAGAACATTTGGGGGTATAATAGAAACATACAACACTGCATGGGTCAAGATAAAATGCCCATACTATGAAGGTACAGTTTGTGCAGCAGTACTACCAAACCCTTGTGCTGGGTTGATAATTGGTAACATCCCTAATGTCAAAAATTACGTTCAAACTATACAACACAAACCTGTCGTGGCACTCACAAGAACCCAAGTCCACGTTTCACAAGAAGAAAATATACAATTATTACAAGTTCCGCCAACTGTTAACAAGAACGGTGTAGCACACAAAAAGTTAACAAAAAGAACAAGAGTTAAACACAATGGTTACAAACAACAGATGAAATGGGATATTGTAACTATATTTATTACCCAGATGTTGAGTTGACTTAAATCAACATTATCACAGGTTACATGTGTCGTCACGAACATATACTCACAAACAAAGGAGTATGGTAATGACATTACAAAGATGTACACACATGTTAGGAAACAGATTGCAAATATATTCACATGAATGAAAATACATATAATAGATATTCACTCACAAGTCAATAAAAATTGCACACAAGTCATTGATCGATGTACATTGATCTTTATTTATTCGATCTACTTGGCTTATGTCTTGTGCAGATGTACCAAACATAGCTTATTCTCACTATTCAAATCAACAAAGGTGAAAAGTACAGATTTTACTATACATACAATGAAGAAACTCCATAAATATGTAAGAAAGAAAAAAGGAATAAAGAAGAAAAGAATGAGTGAGAGAATGTTAGATAATTAAATCAACACATATTTAATACAGACACATTAGGGTCTTATTACTTAGTTATTCCAATCTTCTCTCATACGAATCTATACTTTTCAGAGGTGTTCACACTATCTCATATTTTTACAATTCATCTTGGAAAATATTTCAGTTCTGTATTCTTCAAACAATGGTTATTAAGTATATCTATATTAGAGAACATTAATAATTTATGTTTATTTCATTTAAATATTTATTCTATTGAATCTTGGAGATTTATGATTATTCTAAGACTATATTTATGATCTGCGAGATTCTAGTCAATTACATTCTTAAAGATCTTCTTAGTGTTCACTTGTAAATGTAATTTTTATCTGTGTTATTCATAGTGTGTTAGAGAAGTTAATATATATGTTACAGATTGCACCTGGTTAATTAGTAATGTACATAGCAACCAACTAGGAAAATACAATACGTTAATTATTATATAGTGTATTCAGATAGATACATGTGCATGTTTTTCATTGTTTGCAGAGACATAATGAAATGATGAACTGACTTATGTTGGGACATATTGCAACTATCTAGTCCCGCATACTGCATATGCTGGAAGAATGAAGCTGCCACTCTTGTCAGACATGGGAAGGACTGAATTTTTTCCGTAGTCAAGCGTGATTTCCTCGGATGATGAAACTGTTTCTTGAACGTGTTCATTAATCGGACGATGAAACATGGAACCTTGTGTTGCTTCACGGAAGTAGTTATGATGTTCCTAAAAAATTCACAAACTAAGTATTGTAGAAAAAACAATTTAACTGATTGACATGATAGACTGATAGAATTAATGTTAGAATATTATAGTGTGTATAAAAATATATATATATAGAAATAATTAATTAATTAATTAATATTTAATCCTGTTATATTGGTATTCGTTAAATAATGGTTAGATAATTGATAACAGTTATAGTTTGAATTTGATATGCATCAATCATGTGTTAGAATATCCACTTGATAATAATAGAATTACCCTTAAGTTAGCATGTGAACAGCGACAGCGTCTACCTCAATTACAGCCATTAAATGGAAAGAAAATATACAAGATATATACATAACCAGCGACAACAAGGATTAGCATCTCATACAGACTGCATGGTACCTATTATTACCCTCATTAACAACTCCGGGTTTTGACCTAGAGTGAGGACACTTGTTCATTTGGACAAGTTAGGGACTAGTGGTATCATTAGTTGGTTCGGCCCTCCCATAGGCCAGTACCACACGACGTTCACCGTGGGTGTGAACAGGTGGGCATGCCCGTCATATAATTTTTTTTTTTAAAGGGCTTTTAATGGGAACCATAACGTCATGTTCAGCGATTGATATGACTTGTATTGTAAGCGATGCTATTTGTCATAGGTTAATAAGCTCAAGATATATGTATATATATTTAAATGATTCAATCATTTAATCTGCGAGGGGGGGGGGGGGGGCATAATGCCAGACAGCGGTCACTGACGCACAACATGCAGGAAAAAGGTTAAAGGGATTTTTCCTAAGTATAAGGGAGATGAGACGTCAGAGGACAACAAGAAAACATACGCTGTGGTGCCATCTTCAAGACTACACGTGTTTTCCTTATTGTGTATAAAATTTTGTGGCGCGACTGGATATTTTAATGCAAGTGTATTCCATATTCAAGTGGACGACAAGAGGAGTCATTTGCTGAGAAAAAACTGTGGATCGAAGAACTGTGGACCTAAAAGTGAGATGAATATACCAGGAACGTAATGGCAGGGATCGAAAGAGCAGTGAAATGGAAACAGGCGGGGCGCTTAGGTGAAGGTTAGAGACACTGACCATAGCAATTCTAGGGCTCAAATAGATAGATGTTAGTCCTGTCGTAAGGGTACGCTATAGAGACAATGAATTGTATGGGCATGTGGATACACCCAATAAAACAGGTGTTGTGTTAACTTGTCACCGGAGCCGCGTCAGTAATTCGTTACCAAGTTGCTTTTGACTTTGAGCGTTTGTGTTCCTGGTGACGAGCCTAGTTGAATAATACCTCGTGTAGATTCTGTTAATACCTTGTATTACGGCATAGCTGAGAGGGATTTACATCGAGGCACACTTATGGTAGTTGGCACTGCACATGATGATGATGCAGTCTCATATGTTTCTTCAGATTACAAATCAGAGTAAAAGAAGCACCACAATCATCACATTTGTAAGGTTTCTCTCCTGTATGTATTTTCTTATGGTTGTTTAGACTGCCAGCTTTTGTAAAAGAAGCACCACAAACATCACACTTGTATGGTTTTTCTCCTGTATGTGTTCTCTTATGTATCTTCAGATTGCCAGCTAGAGTAAAAGAAGCACCACAGTCATCACACTTGTAAGGTTTTTCTCCTGTATGTGTTCTCTTATGTATCTTCAGACTGCCAGCTTGAGTAAAATAAGCACCACAGTCTTCAAACGTATAAGGTTTTTCTCCTGTATGTATTCTCTTGTGTCTCTTCAGGTGGCCAACTACTGTAAAAGAAGCACCACAGTCATCACACTTGTAAGGTTTCTCTCCTGTATGTATTTTCTTATGGTTATTTAGACTGCCAGCTTCTGTAAAAGGTGCACCACAAATATCACACTTGTAAGGTTTTTCTCCTGTATGTGTTCTCTTATGTATCTTCAGACTGCCAGCTTGAGTAAAAGAAGCACCACAGTCATCACACATGTAAGGTTTTTCTCCTGTACGTATTCTCTTGTGTATCTTCAGGTGGCTAACTACTGTAAAAGAAGCACCACAACAATCACACTTGTAAGGTCTCTCTCCTGTATGTATTCTCTTATGGTTCTTTAGATTGCAAGCTTGAGTAAAAGAAGCATCACAAACATCACAGTTGTGAGTTTTCTCTCCTGTATGTGTTTTCTTATGGTTGTTAAGACTGCTAGCTTCAGTAAAAGAAGCACCACAAACATCACACATGTAAGGTTTCTCTCCTGTATGTATTCTCTTATGTTTCTTCAGATTGAAAGCTTGAATAAAAGAAGCACCACAAACATCACACATGAAAGGTTTCTCTCCTGTATGTGTTCTCCTATGTCTCTTTAGAGCGCCAGCTTCAGTAAAAGAAGCACTACAAATATCACACTTGTAAGGTTTCTCTCCTGTATGTGTTCTTTTATGTCTCTTCATATTGAAAGCTTGAATAAAAGAAGCACCACAATCATCACACATGTAAGGTTTCTCTCCTGTATGTGATTTTACATGGACTTTCAGATTGCCAGCTTGAGTAAAAGAAGCACCATAATTAACACATTTGTAAGGTTTCTCTCCTGTATGTATTCTCGTGTAATCCATGTTCTTTTGACACTCTAGATAGTCATCTTGAATTAAAAGGTCATTCCATTCATTACATTTGTTTGACATCCCTTCACTATGTGATCTCGTATATCTATCTACATAAACATTTGGACTAGAAACATCAGAAAAGTCACTAGTGTGAGTTCTTTGAGAGCTATTACTGACATAATCAAAAGTGTCATCAAGAAACTTTGAAAATCTCTGTGTATGTTTTTCTTGTGTTTCCTTATTTTGCTGCTGACAATCATCAATAGCCAGAGATAGTTTATTTGTATCAATCACAAAAGACACATTTTCTGACATTTGACAATCATTTTCATGTTTTACTGGTGCCTTCCAACTGTTTACAACTATTCTTGATTCTGAGTTGCTGTGTTCAGTCATTTCTTGAATGATGCTACCCCCAGCTATGTCTACAATTTTACTGAAGCTTTGACTCCTGTCCTCAAACAGAACATCTGATAGCTCTTCTTTCACAACCTTCATATCTATGCTGTCATATGTCCACTTTTGTGAATGCTCTTGTATGGAGAGGTTAGGAATACTTGGAGACCATGAAGGTGATTCTGAAATACACAAAAGTAAATAATTAATAGCCCCATGAATATACAAGGCACTGAACAGATGTGTATGTGTGATCAAACAGGCAAACACTGCAACTATAGGCAATCAATTTCAAGGGAACAGAACATGGAGAAGAAGAATGACTAATGTGCTAATGTATGTTCTAAGCTGATGTGTGATCTAGGTTGATGTGTGATCTAGGTTGATGTATGATCTAAGCTGCTGTATCATCTAAGCTGATGTATGTTCTAAGCTAATGTATGATCTAGGCTGATGTGTGATTTAAACTTTTGTATGATTTAGACTGATGTATGATCTAATCTGAGATTTCTGGTCAAGATGGCAGTGGACAGTTGTGTTATTTTGTAACCGCTCAGTTTTTCATGTAGGAGATGGATAATTTAATCTCTTGAATGTAAGTTCTGCACCAGGATGTAAATCAGGAGTTTCCTCTCAAGATTTTTGCCGGTGCTAAAGAGTTTGTGCATCTGAACAAATCAATCCTTGAGTGTAATTTGCAGCATGTGGGTTAATGTGTTGTGTTATTTTTTCATCATGGTGGACCAGCGTTTGTGCCCCGTACAGAGGGCAAACAAACTACCAAGGTGACAGGGTCCACGTAATTGACAAGGCAGACGTGCTGGAGCCAGACTATCCAGGCTCTCATGTGACCATCTAGGCCTCAAGAATACTCATATTCTATATTGGAATTGTGCCAGCGCAAAACAATGAAGCCCCATTCTGGAAAGCCTGGCACACAGGAACGATAATCTAACGCTTCAGGAGACAAGACTTTTTGGGGGGGGGGGGGGGGGGGGGTGCTAGCTCACTTTGAGCTCAAGCGTAGTCCAGACACACTATTTCTATAGCAGTGATGGCATGTGGGTTTGCTTTCCCTATTAACAGTATCCCTCACCATCAGGCAAACCGAGAAATACTTGTAATTTACGTCCCCAAGTCAAGGACGACAGGTCAACATTTTTCCAGCTGTCCAGTGTAGGGGGGACTTGATGTTAATTCAATCCATATAGCCGGCTGCAAATATTTTTACAACAGGTGACACCTGGGAATGGTGATTCTTATTTGAGACAGTATAGTGGCTTCAGAGGTGGATATGTCCAGGTGGGAAAGTGATAGACTGGCTGTTAGAGTTCAATCTAGTCAACAATTTGTGTTGGTTAATGTTTATGCCTGTAACGCGAGTGTGGTTTCCCAGAGGTGGCAGTGCTTGAGGGACATATTTTTTCATGAGAGGAATGTCATTTTATGTGGCGATGTCAACACTAAAGGCAGATCATGGGGAAACATTTCCTCCAACTCACAGGGGGAGGAACTCGAGGCTGCACTTGAAACTATCAACCTGGTTTGTATTAACATTGGCTGTGTCACCAGGACAGCAAGCCGTCCAGGTGATGAGGACAGTGTTATTGATCTGGCGCTGGTTTCTCCTTCACTCACTACAGTATGTAAATGGAGTGTCCTAGGATACCACGGCAGCGACCACCACCCTTGCAGCATATTGGTAGAGAAAGACAAAACCAGGTAGCACAAGTCAACGGTCAAGACTTTCAAGTATGACGGTTCAGGGCCAGATTTGGTGAGTAAAATAAGACGCGATAAGCTCAGAAATAATCATGGCAGGAAAAAAATCTGGGAGCAGCCACCGTGGTGGAATTTTGAGGTGAAAAAGGCATGGGTAGATAAGCGTCGTGCTGTAAGGAAATGGCAAAAAGCCAAGAGGAACAGAGTTGCCCATCCTAGCCTTATCTTGCGCTTGGGAAGAGAGATGGACACAAAAGTTAGCTATTTCAAAAAACTGGTTACAGTGGTCAATAGTGACAAATGGGCTCAAAGAAGTTGCGCTGAGATGTGTCAAAGAATAAACACAGACAAATCATTGAAATTATTTTGGTGACTACATAAATACATGAATAGAGTAGTCAAGAATAAGAGTATTCCTGACTTCCAAGGTGCTGACCTCATCTGGCAGAGGACTAACGAGAAAAGGGCAAAGCCCTTTTCGAACGCTAACTAGAGCTGAGCATCCAGACAGACATGAGAGGCCAAAATGTTGCCAAGGCTGTTACCTCAGATAGGTGCAAGGCCCAGAAAATTTCAGATGAAGACACAGTGACAGTGAAAGAGACCAAGGCTGTGCTTCAATGAACAAACAACACCGCACCAGGGCCAGATAGTAAAAAGTATTATAACAGAGTAACCTGTTATACGGGGTTTAGTTAGCTGGCGTGCAAGGGGAAAGAAATAGATAGCTGATGCACGCGTGAGCACCATAGCCAGGTAGTTAGGGACGCTCACGTGCTGACGTAGAAGTAAACAGGGGATCAGTTGTGACTTTGCCGCCCAGCCAGCAAGATGCTTTGACTTTTGTAGTTGCTGTACGCATTTTTATATTTCTGAAGATTCTTCTAATAAACTGAATTTTATAGTCACCGCTGGCTTAACTTCATATCTACCGTTGCTGTTGAGTCTCGTCACTCCAAATTTGATGCTCATTGGATTCCAGGATATTACATTTTAGAAAAGCTAGGCCCAGTATCATATAGTATCAAGAACCAAATTACAGGACATGTGGCACGTTCACATGTGGAACATTTAAGACGAGATAATGAGGATAAGGGAGATGATAATAATAATAATTATTCAGAAGGGTTATAATCAGATGGACAGCTCGGCAGATGAGTTAAATATGCGATACCCTCGGATTTTGGAAAAGAACTGGTACACAAACAAATAACAACACCACTTAACGACGAAACTTGTGAACAAGCGGAAACAATACCGAAAACTCTTATGAGAGAAGAAAATAATACGTATGATGGTTATGATAGTGTTGAATCTATGGAGGAGGAAGTAACCGCTCCGTTTAAAAATACTAGACAAGCAGTAAAAAGGAGGATAGATAGACAAAAAGATAGGGAAGTTAAAAGACAAAAGAGAATTAGAGAAATTTCATCAAGTGACGAGGATATGCCACTGTTAGAAAGGTCATTAAGAAACCAAGATAGACAGATTAGGTTGGATATAGAAAGAAAAAAATTTGAGGCCGCCAATAATGTAGACACAGAAGAACAAGAAATGGATGAAAAATCAGAGACTGGCGGAAACAGTGCTATGAAGGAAGATATCTTAAGTTCTCTTCAGGAAAATGAGGACATTGATGTAGAGATGGCACTTATAGAGAAAAATCTAGCACTATTGAAGAAGTGGAGATATGGCAAATAGATTAGTAAGAAATACTCTACAGATAGCAGGAGATAAAATTGTTGTTGATGCAATGATGGTTTGACATATAGCTGATTATATTAAGATTTTTATAGTATCGTAATTGGTATAAAACACTACCTGTAGTTACAGTGCAGAAATTGTTGTGGAGTAGCAGAATAGGTAGCGTGACTTGTGTTTTTTTTTCATAGTGAATGGATATATATTATTCATTAGTCCATACAAGCGACTAATGATTTTTGATTACAATAAGTAATTTTGCTTGAACATGGTTATTATGTTGTTATTATGTGGGGGAATAAATATTTCTCTGCGTTGGAATGAGAATATAATTTGTAGATGATAAATATATTTTGGGGTTAATGCAGGTTAATAATTGTCCTAGCATTGAGTTGTTTTTATTGTTGTTAGGAGTAGATCATTAGTCCGTACAAGCGACTAATGATGTTTGATTACAATAAGAAATTGATTTTGATTGAGCTTCATTATTATTTCATTATGTATATTTATTTTGAAAAATGTGGGGATATATGAAAACATGTTTGAATACCAAAGGGGGGAGGGGGGGGGGGTGATAGTGTTCTATTTTGATTTGTCTTGACTCCGGTTATTATGAATTGTGGTTTTATTTAGCTAGTATGTTACTTTGTTTGTTTATTTTCACTTGCAAAACTTATAATGATTTTACTTCTTGAGTTGCCTTGACCATGCTTAAAATAGTGTTTTCTTTTGGCGTTCAGTTGTGGGGAGTTACAAAATATGAACTGGTCCAGATTAAAAAGACTTGTTAATGGGGGGGGGGGGGGGGTCCTTGGGAGTTCTGGATGCAGAGTTACGTTCAGAAAATATGAGGCAACTTTAATAAATGATCTTCATGGGGTAGGGAGAAACACATGGACTGAGAGCCATGGAGGGATATAGTTGACATTAAAAATGGCTGCGGCTGTCAGCAAAGATTGGAATAAACGTGGACTGAGAGCCATGGAGAGTGGATTAACTAGGCAAGTTCACAAGAAAATGGGGAAAAGTGTTTTGTTATAAATTATGATTGGTTATCATGTTCAATCATTTTGCAGTGTTAAATATTAAGTACAGAAATTTTTAAGTTGTTAGAACTTGTTAGAAAAATAGTTACCAGTTGCTCGCTATGAGTAAAGACAGCGTTAATGGGTGTGTGTGGGGGTTGAAATAGGAGCTGCATTAGACAGCGTTAATACATGGATGTGGGGGTTGAAATGGGAGCTGTATAGGACAGCGTAAATACATGGGAGGAAAGTGGTTTAACTCAAAGAGGGGGCGACTGTGCTTATTGGTATAAAATAAACATATTGGGAATAAGTATATTCATTGGGGATGCTGTGCTTACGGCATGAAAGAAGAATAAAGCCATAGAGGTTGAGAAGGTGTGTTACAGATAGAAAGTGCAGTTATATATTGCTGGCTGTTGGTAGCAGCGCAAATAATACAGGTTGGAGAGTAGGATAATATTTTTTTAATACTGAATGAAGAAGGCTGGAGTTTTTTTTTTAGATCGATGTAACTTTTGACAAGAACATTTATTATTAACAAAAATGAAGATTAACGGATTATGTGATTTGGGTTTTTGAAAACTTTATTTTATAAAGTTTTGAAAGTGCATGGGAGGATAAATGTGATAAGTGTGACTATTTCTTACTACTTTATATTCTTTGGTGCGCACCGACCAATTTCCTGTCTATTTTTCCTGTCTGTCCTGTGTTGTTGAGGTTAGTGAGAGTATGATAGCTTGTAGAAATTCATAAGAATCTTCAATTTTTGTTAACCATAATTTCGATCGACATTTTATCAACGAAATGAAGCGGGTTGCTTTACGAAGAATATTATAAGATGAGTTTTTGTGATATATACTTACGATATGTGAAATACATATGTGGATGTTATAGAGTATGGGGTCGTGGCGGTTGCCTATAAGATAGAGAGAGGTGTAATAAATAAGTGTAATAAATAAGAGTTCCAAGTTAGAGTAGAGGTATATTCTTCTTCTTCTTCTTCTTTCGTTCGCTTGAAATATGTCTATATCTGCAATGTCGTCTCTTGCATGAATTGAACTGTTTTTTTTCAGTTCACACAGTGGTCCATAGAGTTTATCTTCCACCGTCGTCTCTCTAGGCCAGAAGGTTTGCCTAGATATGTTATATTTTGGGCAGTCTTGGAGTATGTGCTCTGCTGTCTGCGACGCCAATCCACATGTGCACATGGCTGTTTCACCAATCTTGAATTTTGTATACATGTGGTTGCGTAATCTATTGTGTCCTGTTCTGAGGCGCAGAATAATGACTTGTTCTGGTCTGTCCATAATGTGGTAGTCATCTTGAGCAGGTTTTGGTGGCTTTCTGACTGATTTGATCATTCTTTTCTTTTGGTGGTATGTAACGGGCACATCAGGCTGTTCCTCTTTGGCTCCTTCCTTAGCCAATTGATCAGCTCTGTCGTTTCCGGGTACTCCACAGTGGGATGGTATCCACTGTATGGTGACTTTATGCTGACTGCTAAGTTCAGAAAGTAGTGTCCTTAGTACTGGCAATTTCCCAGAGAGGAGCGCATCGAGTACTGATTTTGCATCTGTTAGTAGCACCACAGGTTGTGTACCATTGCTGTTATTTAGTAATTTCTCTGTTGCTATCTTGATTGCCTCAATTTCGGCATCATAGTTATGGCAGTACTTTCCTGTCGGTACTCTGGCTGTGTCCCTAGGATTATTTGGGTATTCTATGTACACTCCCGCTCCTCCATTTCGAACAGCATTTTGTGCTGACCCATCTGTGTAGACTCGGATCCAGAGGTCCTGTGGGTATTCTTCATCAAGGAAGCTGAGAGTGGCTGTTCTGCGCTGCACACTGTTCTGTTCTTCCTTGTCAAATATTCCTCTCACTTTTGTCTGGATTTGTAATGATAGTCTATGCTCATCTTTCCATGGAGTTCGCTCTGGAATAGTTGTTAGGGGGATACCAACTGTGGGCAGATCAGTGGTTTCTCTGCAGAGTCGTTTGGCCTGGTGGATAAAACTACTTCTTTTCAACCGCCCCATAGCTAGGTTTTCAAATCTGTTCTTCATAGGGTGGCCTGGCAAGCTGAGGAACTTTTCTGCTTGTATTAGCGTTTTCGTATCTCTGCGCTCACTCAGTGCCTGTGTCCTCCCCATCTTCTCCATTTCCACTATAGGGGTTGATCTCATCCCTCCTGTGGTGACTCTAAGTGCTTGATTTTGCACCTTGTCCAGCTCTTGTAGTGTGGTATTTGATGCTGAACACCACGCAGTTGACCCATATTCCAGGTGTGGTCGTATGCTCTGTTGGTAAACTTTGCTAAGTATTTTCGTACTGGCTCCCCATGTGGTTCCACTTAGCTTTCTCAGGATGGCTATTTTCCTTCTGGCTTTTGCTACTGCTTTGTTGATGTGCTTTCTCCATGTCAGCTTGCCATCAAATGTTACTCCAAGGTATGTTGGTTCTTTATCTTCTCTTAGGGGTGTTCCATTTATCTGGATGATCCCTGCCTTTTGTTTTGGAGAGAGGGTAAATAGGGTGGTGCTGCACTTGTCAGTGTTTATGCTGACACACCATCTATTTGCCCATGCAGCAAATGTATCTACAGCTCTTTGTAGCAATCTGGTGGCCACTGATGCATATTCATTTGTGCTCCATAGAACCAGGTCATCGGCGTACATTGCCGCTTTAATTCCATGCGGTAGGTGAGCAACAAGATCATTGATGAAGATTAGAAAAAGTGTGGGGGACAAGACTCCGCCCTGGGGGACACCGTGACGCAGTAGTACTTTCTTGCTCTTGAGTCCGTCTATCTGTACTCGGGCTCTTCTGTTGTGCAAGTATGCTTTCACCCATTTGTACATTCTTCCATTGACTTTGCAGTTTCTCAGTTTCTTCATCAGACCTTCTTTCCAGACTTTGTCAAAGGCTTTCTTCAGATCTATCCATGCCGCAAGCACCAGCTTCTTCTCTTGGAATGCATCCTCAATTTCTTGAGAGAGGTAGGTTGTCTGATCTTCCGTAGAGTAGCACTGCCTAAAGCCAGCCTGCTGTGGCACAAGGATGTTTTTACTTTCAATGTACCACTGCAGTCTGTGATTGATGATGCGCTCCAGTGTTTTGCAGAGACAGCTGGTGAGGCTAATTGGTCTGTAGCTAGAGGCAATGGAACCATCTTTCCCTGATTTTAGGAGGGGTATCATGATTGCTTCTCTCCAGGCTTGTGGAACACAGCCTAAGGTCCAGCTGTTATTGAAGATCTGCAACAGCTTTGTTTTGGCCTCTGTTCCTAGGTTCCTGATCATTTCATTGGAGATACCATCAGCTCCTGGTGACTTTCTCATTTTCAGTTTTGATATGGCTAGCTCCAGTTCGCTGATTGTGATGGGTGCCTCCAGAACCTCATGTACTATTTCCTTCTGTCCTGTATGTTGTCGTTTCTCTCGAATCTCTTGTTGATTCTCTGGACTAATTTTGATATTGCTATCTTGTGCGAACGAGTCCGCAAAATGGTCAGCTGCTTGCTTTCTTGTTAAGATTTTTCCATCTTTATGTAGTGCAATTTTTGAGTTTCTCCCTGTGCCCTCGTCATTAAGCTGTTTTATTAGCTTCCACAATTTCCTTGTGTCTCTTTCAAAGTTCAGAGACTCCGTTTTCTCCTGCCAGCTTTTCTGTCTAGCCTGCAGCTTGGCCCTTTGAAATTTGGCTTTTGCATGCTGGAATTTATTGTGGTGCTCTTGGCTGGGTGTGGCCTCTGCTTGCTTTCTACACACTTCAACATCATTATGCAACTGTTCCAGTTCACTACTCCAGTAGGGTTTATATTGTTTACGGGCTCCTCTTGGTACTGTTTCTCGCGCTGCCTGTAGTATGCATTTCCCAAACTCTTCAACTGCTTTATTTATGTCTTTCTCAGTGTTCAGGTTTCTAACCAGTATGCTGGTGCGATGCTTGTACATTGCCCAGTCTGCTTTCTTGTAGTTCCACCTCGAGAGGGTGCTGCTTTCACTTACAAGCTCATTTTCTGCGGTTAGAAAGACTGGCCGATGGTCACTGCCACCAAGTTGTTTCCCAACAGTTCGTGTAATGTTCCACTCCAGGTCTGGTGAATGAAAAGCCAGGTCAGGTGTAGTTGAAGAGTGCCATGATCTCGAGTAGAAAGTATGTGGGTCGGACGGCTTGTTAATCAACATGAATCTATTCTCATCTTGCCAGTCTTCCAGTCTCTCTCCTCTCTGGTCCATGTGATCATAGCCCCAGCTCTGCGAGTGGCTGTTGAAATCGCCACACACAATCATTTTTTCTTTTAGTGGTAGAGTGTCCAGTGCCTGTGGGCGGTCACTTGGACAGTAGTAATTGATCAGATGTAGATCTGTATTACCTGTCTTAAGTTTAAGTGTCTGATACTCAGCCCCTTCCATGTAGACTTTG
Source organism: Cepaea hortensis (assembly GCA_963921405.1). NCBI lineage: Eukaryota > Metazoa > Mollusca > Gastropoda > Stylommatophora > Helicidae > Cepaea > Cepaea hortensis. The sequence goes on along the minus strand of OY992876.1, from coordinate 486,328,007 downwards.
ATTTGGGAAGCCATGATGTTATTTCTTACAAGGGTCAGTATCCCACCTTTTCGCCTGTTCTTTCGGTCAGATCGGTAACACTGGTAGCCTCTGATTTTGAAGGCTATATTTTCATTGAGGTGAGTTTCTTGCAAGCAACATATGCTTACTTTCTCTTTGTCCAGGATGTTTTCTAATTCAACTTTTTTGTTGCTGACTCCCTCCGCATTCCAGTGCATTATTTTAAGTCTTAGTTTAGTATGGCCAGTCGTCCTATTCTCATGTCCCCTGGCTCCACAGGACATCTGAGAAGGACCTCCAGTAGTTGGGGTTGGACCCTTTCGAGACATAGGGCCCGGCACTGCACCTGCCTGGGGGTCCAAAGCAGGGCGAGCACCATAACGATTAGCAGTAGTCGACATATTCCATTTTGCGTGATTGCGTGGCATCCTGATTTCTGTGGTGCGCCTCTTGGCTGGTTGCCTCCGTCTTCAGCACCTTTCTTTGCTAGAGCAGACTGTGGTCTCACTCGAGTGTAGATGTGTACGCGCGCACACGCCTGTCTGCGCATGCATGTCCGTGCATACACATCTAGAGCATACTGGTTATTTTCCGGCGCCAGAGACTCGCCGTCGCCCCTTCTCCTGTTAGTTTAAACAGGCCCGCCACGTGAAGGCCAGGAGTTGGACTTTTGCTGCATAGGTTATGTATTCACGAGCCATTGAGGTATTTGAGCAATGTTGGGCGCTCACCCCAACACCGCGCCTCGGCTACATACAGCAACATTTGGAACCCAGTAGAGGTATATGAATTTTGTAGTTGGGAGTGGAGATAGATTAAGATGGTTTAGTACAAGATAGGTAAGTGGATTGCTTATGATTTTACGGAAACGAAGAAGAGGTAACTTTAATTTTGTGTGGGATTAGAGGGTTAAGTGTGTCTTGGCTCATATATTTGGAGTGAATGAGTTGTAGAATTAAGACTTTTCAGGGAAAAGTCTTGTTGGGGTAGGGAGATAATATAACAGAGTAACCTGTTATACGGGGTTTAGTTAGCTGGCACGGCGTGCAAGGGGAAAGAAATAGATAGCTGATGCACGCGTGAGTTAGGGATGCTCACGTGCTGACGTAGAAGTAAACAGGGGTTAGTTACGACTCAGCCGCCGAATCAACAACATGTGTATACTTTTGTAGTCGCTGTATACATTTTGATACCACCGAAGAATATTCAAATAAACAGTAATTTATACTCATCGTTGGCTTGCCTTCTTACATGCAGTTGCCTTCGGGTTGTCGCTCTGTTATACAACGATGACATTAGTATGTGTACCAACAACGAGTTAGAGGAACTTGCAGACATGTACAACAACCGCATAGGGAGTGCTAGCATCAAGGAGGAGTGGTTACACAGCTATCTGATTCCCTTGCCAAAGCCTGGCAAAGACCATACAAACATTCAGGGATATCATGTAATAACCATGCAGAATACAACAGGCAAGCTGCTGGACAGGTTAACTGCCAGAAAAATATCAAACCAGCTAGAGAGGCAAGGTTTTTCCCCACCTATCCTTGGAGGGTACCGTCCAAAAAGAGAAACCTGGACCAAGGCCGCATTTTTTGCCCATGATGTCTATGAAGGTTTCCACTCAGGCATTGAAACATGTGCTGCAGTGATTGATCTAGAGGATGCTTACAACAGAGTGCCATTGGATTGTTTAATGTTTCAGTTTCTTGAACTCAAGATAAGTCCATTCCTCCTTAGTTGGATCGCCGCAGCCCTCTTCCAATGGATAGTAGTTTTTAGATGTGGCAGTTGGACTTCTGAACCAACAATATATCCTGGTCTGCCACAGGGATCACCTTTATCTCCGATGCCATTCAACTCCTACACTGTGAGAATCACCGGTGAGCAGATCACAGGACTGGGGAGGACATTGTTGTATACATAAGCACTTGGTGTGTTGAAGGTGGTGCAATGGTCATCCCAACGAAGGCATCAGTGACATGGTTCTCTTTGAATAACCATATTGTCAACACTCCAACACCAACTGTAAATCTGTGTTCAGAGACTGGAAAGAACGCAGTGAATGATTCACCTGGGGATAAGATTTGATCCAAGTCTTGCTTATATTGAGCACATAGACCAGGTGATAAAAAAGACCAAGCCGGGTTTGGCTGCGATGCGGGTGATGGCCATGGAAAACTGTGAGCAGTGCCATCTATGTTTTCTTTATGAGGGTCTGTTCCTTCCTGTTTTTGAGTATGCGATGGCGATCCTGACTCTCAGCCATAAGCAGATGGAAAGGATACAGAACAAAGCAATGCATATTATTCTTGGATGTACAAGAGATACAGCATGCAGGGAGATACGCTACCTTCTTGATCTTCCAACCATGGGGGACAGAATACACATCTGCCGAGCACGTGCCTACCTCAGAGTCAACGCAAACACACGACATCCACTATATAGTGAAATTAAGAAGGTGAAGGGTAGCAAGTTAAAAAGAGAAAAGTCATGGATGGGTCAAGCCAAAGACATTCTTCAACAGGTGTGTTCACCTGAGAACTTAGAACCTGGCGAGGAGTGGGTACAAGTGCCAACAGAGCTCTGTACGTCCTTTTCAGTTTGCATCCAACTAGACAGAAAATTTTGACAAGAAAATCCAGCTGCTGTAGAGGCAGAAGTACACGCTTTTGATCTTCAAGAATTCTTTAGAAGGTGGTACTGTCATTTACACAAATGTTGAGAGACATAGAAACTCATAGAAAGACAGGATTGACAGACCAACAGAACTGACATACTGATTGACATACATAATGTACAGACATGACTAACAGCACAGACAGGCATACAGAACAGACTACCATACCGGGCAGACAAAGTCAGAGAGAGAACATATAAGCAGACACAGAGACATACATATAGACAGATAGGACTGACAGATGGAAGATGCACAACAGAGATCAAGAGCAGAATAGGGCAAACAAAAGCTGCACTTCAGAAAATAAAGAATATCTTATGCAATAAGCCACTATCATTAGATGTAAGAAAGTGAGAGCTGAAGTACTACATAGAACCTGTTTTGCTGTATGGCAGTGAATCTTGGAATGTAAATGAATAAATTAGGAAGAAATGGAAGCAACAGAGATGTGGTTCCTGAGACGAATATTGCGAATTCCTTGGACTGCCAAAGTAACTAACGACTACCTGAAAGACACTAATGAAACTAGAAGATTATATACAACAATAAGAAAGAGGCAAATAGCTTTCTTTGGTCTGTGACGAGAAGAGAGGCATTGGAGAACATCATGATCACTGGAAAGATTGAGGGGAAGAGAGGCAGAGGCAGACAAAGAGAAATGATTCTGGATGAATTGAGATGGTGGCATGGAGGAATATCAGCAACAGAGTTGATCCAGAAAATCAAAGACCGAGATCTGTGGAGAGCCATGAACACCTATGCCAGCCGGCATGGCATTTGATGATTGATGATGATGATTAATTTGGTGTGTTAACAAAATAATGTGAATATAAAACAATGCTTTTATTTAAGTCTTAATATCCATCAGCATATTCATTTGCCATTAACTGTATACAACTACACTATACAATTAATCTATGCATGTAAAGGTTATGTAAAACTATGACAGAAAATAAGGATTTTCACTATTATAGGCATGTTATTTTGAATGTACTTTTTGAGGCTGACAACTTTGGAAAGGGGAATGACATTCTGACATATGGTGAAAGGGGTGCAAGGGCCAAAAGAGGTTGAGAACCGCTGATCTCAGCTGATGTATAATCTAACCTGGTGTATGACCTGAGCTGATGTGTGATCTAAATTGGTGTGTGATCTAGGCTGATGAATGATCTAAGCTGATGTATGATCTAAGAGAGGTGAAGTTACTGTTTACACATATATTAACAAATTAACCAGTACAGAATGTTTAATTTATTACAGACATTTTTCACGTATGAGGTGTATTCTAAGTGCAGTTATCTCTACTAAACAACTTATAGCAGAAAGCAATAATGATATTTCATTGCAGTTACAATTAGGAGTGCTGCCCTCCTGCCTGAAATTCACATTTATAGTGCAACATGAGGTAAATATCAACTTGAGATGGAATGTCAGGAAAACAATCAATATGAGGTTTTACGTTGTGCAGACCAACATGGTGATGTCATAAGGATAGTTTTAAGATGGCCATCACACTTTTGGCATGCATCAAATATATGCAATGTTGTTATCCATTTTATGATCAGTGAAGGGGTGAAACCTATAGAAATTCATCGGCCAATGAATGTCCAGTATGGTGATGCATGCCTGTCAGTCCAGCAAGTGTAGGAGTGGAGTAGGAAGTTTTAAAATGGTGTGACTTCTATGACAGACTGTTCACAAATAGTGACCCCAAAGTTTATTGCAGCCATTGAAGGCCTCGTCCAGGAAAACTGCTGATTGACTGTGAGTGACACTGTCGCACATCTTGACATCAGTCAAGGTCCAGCACACAACATCATCCATGATGTGCTCAGTACCGCAAAGTGACTGCAAGGCCATGGCAGCTTACTCCAGAATTAAAACAACACACTGATGCTTGCCAAGAACTTTTGCAGTGCTTTGAGGCAGAAAGTGATGGTTTCCTATCAAGAATTGTTACTGGAGATGAAACCTGGGTTCACTACCATGAGCCGGAAATAAAAAGAGCGAGCAAGGAATGGCGCCATCCCTCCTCACTAAACCCAAAGAAGTTTTGGATGCAGCCTTCTGCAAGGAAGGTTATGCTCTCTTTTGGGATGAATGAGGCGTTATTTTAGAGTACTGCATGTCAAGAGGGAAAACTGTCACCAGTGATATGTATACAGATCTTCTCAGGAATCATCTTTGACCCGCAATCAAATCCAAACGATGTGGACTCTGAGTAAAGGTGTCCTTTTGTAATATGACAATGCTCAACCCCATACTGCCCATGCAATGGTTGAAACCATCGAAGACCTCCACTTTCAGTGTATACCACATTCCCCATACTTTCCAGACCTATCCCCATGTGATTTCCATCTGTTTTGACAACTCAAAGAGTCATTGGGAGGAAAGAGTTTTCAGTCCAATAAAGAGGTACAGCAGGTGGTACATGAGTGGTTACACACATGACCAAAAGAATTGTTTTCTACAGGAATCCAAGCACCTTAACAGATCTGGAGGACTTGCACTGAACACAGTGGTGACTACATTGAACAATGATGCATTTGTTCTTTATTTTTATATTCACACACCCAAAAAAAAAAACATTTAAGGTTTTCATGTAAAGCAGACCCTCCTTCCTCGTATTATTCAACATTTTAGCTAATATTTCTACTCAAGATTCTCCCAGTATTTATAATTCTTCTATTATGATTCCATTTGGTCTAGCTATTTTTCCTTTCTTCATATGTTTGATAATACTAGTGACTTCAATTTTTTTTTTATTCCCCCCCCCCCCCGATGTGTCTCCATCTTGTCATGGTGGGGTGGGTGGGGGGAGGGGGGTTGCGTGCCCCAGTGACCCCAGGTGCTATGCCGACAGATGTACAACTACATGTCTGACAGCTCTCGGCGTATGGGCCAGACTAAGCGAGACACAACCTGCTGCTCTGCAGGTAGATTGAGGATAGCAGCCAAATGTTTAACTCAGGCGCACGATGCCACTAATTCTTCGTCCGGACACATACTCTAAGGCTCCCAGTCGAGGGATATGGCTGAACGCCTCTAAGCCATAAACCCTCGAATGTGAGTGCCGGGTCGATAACCACCTATGGAAAAATGGAGGTGAGATGCTGAGCACGCTACTGGGGGATATGAGGGATCCACGGATGAGAGGGCATAGCCACCTCTCGCTCACTGATGCACGGAGGTAAGGTGCTGAGCCGGCAGCACATGTAGCCTACCTCATGAGCGAGTACTAAAGGTAGAAAAAGTGATCGAGTCGCACGAAATGGTTACGAAAAATGTCTGTATCTATACTGATAGAGAGTGTAGTCAAAGGTGGAAAAACGTCTCAATAACACAAAATGGAGTGCTTGGCTAGCGAATCCATTGCGTGGTCCGAAGTCCGAAGCGATAGCTTACCTAGCGGATGTTGTCCGCATACTGCTCGTTTCTGGTGTGCGCTTGAGCAACCAGAGGCGAAATGCCCAATACATGGAAGTGAGGAATTAAAGCAGCCATAAGCATGATGTCAGCGACTGACAAGAGAAGGTCAACCAGAGAGATGAATGGAGATGGCTTGTATCTGCAACAAAGAACCTCAATGGCTCAGAATGCTAAATAAGAAGAAGATAAGCATGACGTGGCAATTTCTCGGATGAGCCCAGTCTCAGAGCAATATGTGCCGGTTCTGCAATTACAGAAGCCTCCTTAGATAGCAGGAAATACCCATGGTCTGCCCCTGCCTTCCCTTGAGGGTTGACCGTGATGTCTTTGACCGTTCTACCTTGACCAGCTGATATGTGGGCGACACCACAACAATAAGAGTCTAACGTGCCTCAAAACCCGAGGAAGGCTAAACTCATTAACAATGCCCGCCGAAGTCGGAAGTGCCGGCCTACGTGTGGCAAAATAAAAACTGGCACTAAGCAATTACGTCCGAGTGAAATGTCTTTCGTGGTCAGAAAAGCTCTGACTAACTAGTCTTCCAAATGTCCTTAACGATCGAAGCAGCTCTGACTAGCTAGTTTTCCAAATAAAAACCTGGTGCAGTGAAATTGACCTGGTTGACTTTTAAGCGACTTTTTAAGTTTTGCCCATTCCATCAGTTTTTATCCAAGTGTCAGGTATCCATATAGAGTATCTATGACTGAAAGATGAGGCATGTCCAGATAGCAAGTCAGACAGCGAAGCTATTGAGCTCTAATTAAAAAAAAAAAAACTCGGATTGGCTCAAGGGGAGATCAAAACAAGAGTTGTTGTTCCAAATCGGGCAGACAGAACCCTTTATTCAGGCATGAGGCAGCTTAGCGACAAGTCATATAGCTTAGCGACCAGTCATCCAGCTTAGTGACAAGCCATACATCTTAGCAACAAGTCATACAAGAGTGACCACTCATACAGCTTAGCGACAAGTCATACACTATTGACCAATCATACGGCTTTGTGACAAATCATCCAGCTTAGCAACAAGTCATACAAGAGTGACCAGTCATCCAGCATAGTGACAAATCATCCAGCATAGTGACAAATCATCCAGCTTAGTGACAAATCATCCATCTTAGTGACAAGTAATCCAGCTTAGCGACAAGTCATACAGCTTAGCAACATGTCATACAAGATCAACCAGCCATACAGCTCAGCGATAAGTCACCCATCTTAGTGACAAGTCATCCAGCTTAGGGACAAGTCATCCAGCTTAGTGACAAGTCATACAGCTTAGTGACAAATCATACAAGATCGAACAGTCATACAGCTTAGCAACAAAGCATCCAGCTTAGTGACAAGTCATACAGCTTAGAAACAAGTCATCCAGGTTAGCGACAAGCCATACAGCTTAGCAGCAAGTCATACAAGAATGACAAGTCATCGAGCTTAGTGACAAGTCATCGAGCTTAGTGACAAGTCATCCAGCTTAGTGACAAGTCATCCAGCTTAGTGACAAGTCATCCAACTTAGTGACAAGTCATCCAGCTTAGTGACAAGTCATCCAGTTTAGTGACAAGTCATACAGCTTAGTGACAAGTCATCCAGCTTAGTGACAAGTCATACATGTTAGAGGAGTCATACATGTTAGTGGAGTCCTCGTCACCAAGGGGGACTGCGTGGTCTCGAGGTACGGTGTCCGCCTCAAGAGCTGGAGGTCCCGCATTCACGCCACAGTGAGGACCGGGATTTTTTCACTTGGACTTCTAGTAATTTGCCCTGATCTCTGGGTAGTGAGATCGGGTGCCCGTGTGTATTGTTGCGC